>JASDQU010587789.1:48963-67740 GCA_032191745.1 Picea mariana | reverse complement strand
CATACAAATTAAAATATTATATAGTCACGTACCTAATCCAACCTCAACATCTGTGTAATCATCCTTATTCTCTATCTTGATCTTCTTCATCGAACTCGACATCTGTATCATCATCTGGTTTTGAAACGATGTTGAAAGGATTGATGATATCATCATCATCATCAATGTCATTTTCAAGCATATTTTCATCGACATCATCATCAGGAATTGCAATATTGTCTCCTACACCTAGATCATGATCTTCTTCGCCTTCTTCATCTGTCGACCCTCCATGATCTTCCGTCTTTGTCTGATATTCTGTCGAATCATCTTCTTGATCTTCAATATCATCTTCTTCCTGTAAATGAGTATACTTAATTGGCCTTCCTCTTGGATCATATCTAACAACAAATGACCAATCCCTTTCACCTAGAACATTCGAGTAAAAAACCTGTTCACATTGGCTTGGAAAAACATAGCGATCATGTCCTCTTTCAAACATCGTTGTTTTAATCATTGGAAATCTGTTGGCATGTTGAATAACAGTTCTTTCCTCATCACGTTCATGCATTCGTAACCTATACCATTTGACATCGAACAAAACTAGTTTGAAGGAATTAAATTCACACTCAAGTATATCATTTAAATACCCATAGTATCTATTTTCAGACTCTCGGGGATGTCTGTCACTCCTAGAGGAAACATTAGTAACCTGGAATACTGCAGTAACTTTCATCGAATATGCGACGAACAATCAACTTGAGTCGAATATTCGACGAAAATTGACCATAATAATTCAGTCAAATAGTAGGCGTCGAGATTGCGACGAATACGGGGTAGATTTAGAAAAAAATGAACTTTTTCTCTTGCATCTTGCGATGAAAGAGTACTTTCGTCACAAGTGGTCGTCACAAATTTTTCAATATGTAGTAGTGACAAATTCCTGCAAGTGTTGTTAGAGGATATACCAGGTTAAGTAGACCCCTTGAATGATACTCTCTTTCATTGTATTATTTATTGTTGACTGATTTTGGTGAACCAGAATGTTGTGAAGAGGCAATGCAAGTAGAAACTAAAAATAAGTGGGAGCAAGGAATGAAAGAGGAAATGGATTCCTTGACAAAGAACCAGACTTGGGATTTGGTTTAGTTTCCTCCTGGAAAAAGAGCATTGCAAAATAAATGGGTTTATAGGTTGAAGGAAGAAGATGGAGGCAAAAATAAATACAAGGATAGACTTGTTGTAAAGGGGTTTGTACAAAAGAAAGGTATATGTTTTGATGAAATATTTTCTCCTTTTGTTAAAATAAATTCAATTAGGACTATTTTAAGTCGTATGGCAATAGATTATTTACATCTTGAACAGTTATATGTAAAAACAATGTTTCTCCATGGGGATTTGGAGGAAGATATTTATATGTAGCAACCACAAGGGTATTAGGTCAAAGAGAAGGAAAATTGGTATGCAGGTTGAAGAAGAGATTGTATGGCCTAAAGTAAGCTCCAAGGCAGTGGTATTTGAAGTTTGATATGTTTATGACAGAACAAGGTTATAGAATACGTCTTTCTAATCACTGTGTTTATTTTAAAAATATATAAAATGGAAGCTATATTATATTTCTATTGTATGTAGATGACATCTTGTTGCAGGGTCTAATATGAAAGATGCAAATGTTCTCAAGAAGAAATTAGCTAATTCATTTGCGATGAAGGATTTGGGTTCCGCAAAGAAAATCTTTGGTATGAGAATAATAAGAGACAGGCAAAATTGTAAATTGACATTGTCTCATGGTGAGTACATAGAGGAGGTGTTGGGGAGGTTTAGAATGTAGAATGAAAAACCGGTTAGTACACCTTTGGCCATCCATTTCAAATTAACTAAGGAAATGTGTCCCAAGACACAAGAGGAGAGAGAATACATGTCTAGGGTCCCTTATTTATCAACAATTGGCAGCTTGAAGTATGCGATGGTTTTCACAAGATCAGATATTGCATATGCAGTCGGAGTTGTGAGTAGGTATATGAACAATCTAGGTAAAGAACATTGGGAGGTAGTAAAGTGGATTCTCAGGGATTTGAGATGTATTGATACTCATGCATTATGTTTTGGAGGTTCAAACACTATTCTACAAGGATATGTTGATTCATATATAGCAGGTGATAAAGATAGCAGGAGGATCACCACAAGGTATGTTTTTACTATAGGTGGAACATCAGTAAGTTGGATTTCAAAACTGCAAAAGGGTGTTTCATTTTCAACAATAGAGGTAGAGCATGTTTCTGCTATAGAGACTAGTAAAGAGATGATTTGGTTACAGAGGTTTATGGAGGAATTGGGAAAGAAGAAAGAAAATAGCATGTTGTACTGTGACAACGAGAGTGTCATTCATCTTGAAAAGAACTCAACCTTCCATTAAAATACTAATAATATAAAATATAAGGCACCATTTCATATGATCCTTCTTGGAAGATGGACATTTGAAGTTGGAAAAGATACACACTAGCAAGAATCATGTAGAGATGTTAACAAAGGGAGTAATGAGGGAGAAACTGAGTTACTTCTCAGTTTCATTTGGTCTTCAAGCATGAAGGTGAAGATGATAAATTTTTAGGTCCAAGGTGGAGTATAGTCCAACAGGTACAACAACAGTGGAGTTGTTGTGATCAATCTCCAAGTGGGATATTGTTGGCTGTGGAGCCTAATTATCTTCCTGTTTCACATGCCTTTGATTTCAACCATGTTTATACCCCATGAAGACTGTACATCCCAGAATACTATACACCCCTCGACGCGGGGGGATTTCCCCCCATGCGGGGTCTGGGGGTAAGTGGTCCCCCGAGGGAAAAATTTCCTTTTAAATGTATATTGTAATTTCATAGTAAATATGGACTGTTCATTATAAGGTCGCATATCTGACGGTATAATTTATTTTAGGGTTTTTTTTCTAGAAGACAACCCTCTTTTATGAGGGAAATGTATTGCGACTATGTATCATTGCGAATATTTTATTATGAGAGAGGAGACTGTGAAAGAAATAAGATGAGGTTACAACGAGTGTGTTGTAGGTTGTATCCTTTCATTTGTTGGATAATACAAAGGAAGGACCTGGAAATTTATCTGGTGGACATAGCCCCACACTGGGTGAACCATGTCTATATGTGTCTCTATTGTATTGTATATATTCCATGTTTTATTTCCACATTTGTTTTTTATTTTATTTCTCCATGATCTTTTTTTTCTAACAAAAAGGTGCTTAGATGAATTCCCTCAATATTTGATCCCAACATATCTGTCATTGAAGAATTAAAGGACCTAGAAAAATTGACAATGGATGAGTTGCACAAAATTATCACTGCATATGAAATGAGGATAGAATAGGACAAGCCATTAAAACTATAAAGGAAGGAAGTGTCCTTCAAGGAATCAAATAAGACAAATATATAAGAACACAGGATGAGTGACAACTCAGACAATGAATTAGATGAGGAAGAGGCCAACTTTTTCAGGAAGCTCAAATCAAGAAAATACAAACGTAAGATTCCCTTTATATGTTTTAATTGTGGAAAAGTAGGACACTTTGCTGCTAAATTTCCTTATAAGAATAAAAATAATGAAGAGGATTCTAGTCACAAAGGTTACATGAAGGGCAAGACTGAAAAGAAAATAAAATTCTTCAGACAAAGGAAGAATCTATATACCAATGAGGACAGCAAATCTTCATATGACAGTGACAATGAAACAAAATAAATTCTCTTTATGGCTCTAGAGAGGAAGACATATGCCCTAGAAAATGAAGACACAATATTCAACAGAAGAAGACAATACTGAAATTGATGGATAAGTAATTCTTGAAGCAGAACTCATTAGTGCCTTAGAAGAAATAGACAGACTTAAAGAAAATAATAGAAAGAAAAAAAAAAGAATTAAAAAAATACAAAGAGGAGGAACATGATCTTGAAGAAACATATATGATAATAAATATCCTAAAGGTTCAAGTGGAAGAGGCAAAGAGAGTTGAAGAATTCTTAAAATCCCAACTAAAAGAAAATGAAGATATTTGCAGCAGTCTAGAATCTAAAATAGTACATCTAAGAAAGAAATTGGAAATATCACCTACCAATATAAGGTTTCTGAAGAGCTCCACAAACTTGAATGAAATAATAAATAATCAATTATAACCATTTGAAAAGACTGGTCTTGTTTACATAAACGAAAGGAAGTTGTTGATGAAGAAGCCTCAACTTCTTCAAAATAATCACCTGAAGAAAGAACTAAGAGTTATCTTGATACACTTAGAAACTTTATCAAGGTTGAAGACAACATGAAGGAAGATCAGTATGTTCCATAGAAGACAAATCTTCTTCACATGTATAGAATCGGGAAGACTCTCCCATCAATATGGAATCACACAATCAAGTACCAAATTTCTTTCTTTGGCAATTGTTATTCTTGCAATGGTTTTGGTCATAAAACAATAGATTCAAGAACAAATGTAAGAGATGGTTATACGAGGGAAAAAAATAGATATACCCATGGATTATTGATAAGAAATTACGAATCATTTTCTCCTTTAATGAAATATAACATCATATGTTATAACTACAATAATTTTTGGCATATAGAAAAATTCTGCAGAAGTTGTTTCAGAGAAAATGAGAAAGAGGAAGCCTTGATGATCATGGAAAGAAATCAAAAACAAAGGGAACAAAATAAATAAAAATCCATGTTCATTCAAGATGTACTTGGTGCACAAAAGAATAAGGATAAGTGGGTCATTGACAATGGGTTCTCTAGTCACATGACATGATATAGATCAAAGTTTATCAACTTGAAGGAGAATGAAGGTAGTGTCACCTTTGGAGACAATGGCAACTCAAAGATAGTGGGAAAAGGAACTCCAGGTTTTGAAAATGGAAAATCCAAAGTTTAAAAGGTTGTGTACGTTGAAAATTTGAAACATAATCTCCTTAGTGTAAGCTAGATGTGTGATGAATGACACAATATTACTTTTAACTCCCGAGAATGTAATATCAGAAAATAAAATTCAAGCATCTGGTTGCAAAAGAAAACAGAAATCCAAACAATGTATATGTCCTTGATGAAATCAATGGAGAAAAATGTTTTATAGGGAATACAGATGAAAGTTGGTTGTGGTATAAAAGAATGGGCCATATGAACTTTTAAAACCTGGTAAAAATTAGTATCAAACAATAAGTAAGAGATATGCCAAAGATCATAAAAACTCGAAGCATTGTCTGTAATCAGTGCCAACATGGAAAACAATCAAGGATGAGCTTCAAGATAAAGGAATATGCAACATCCAAGCCATTGGAACTTGTACATACAGATATTTTTGGACCAACAAGAACTAACATATTGCAAGGAGAAAGATACTTCATGTTTCTCATCGATGACTATACAAGAATGACTTGGGTTACATTTCTCAAAAATAAATTCGCACTTGAAAATTTAAAGAATTCAAAGATTTAGTTGAGAATGAGACAAATCTGAAAATAAAATGTGTAAGGTTAGATAATGGAGGCAAATTCACATCTAATGAGTTTGAAGAATTTTTTGAAACACATGGAATAAAAATATAGTATGCAACTACGAGAATTTCTCAACAAAATGAAGTGGTTGAAAGGAAAAACAAACATGTACAAGAAATTTCTAGAACAATGTTGAATGAAGCAAGATTATTAGATGATTTTTGGAGAGAAGTAGTTTATATTGTTGTCTACATTTTAAACAAAGGAAAAATCAAAATCTACGGTGAAAAGACACCCTATGAATTATGGAAAGGCCGACCAACATATGACAAACACTTTAGAATATTTTGAAGAAAGTGCTACATTAAACAAGATGACGAGGATCTAGGAAAGTTTGACTCAAGGGAAGATGAAGGAATTTTTCTTGGGTATTCATCAAGAAGCAAAGCCCATAGATGTTACAAAAAAAGAATGTAGAATATTGTTGAAAGAATTAATGTCAGAATATATGAAGAAATTCCACATAGGAACAAGCTGAAAGTGAAAGAAATAGACTATAGCAAAGAAGAAGAAGAAGAAGAAGAAGAAACTGAATGTCAAGATATGAAAACACAATCAAGGTTTGTGCAGAAAAATCATCCAGAAAACTCAATTCTCGGTGACAAAAATGCTCAAACCCAAATTAGGAGAAAATTGGCAAGCAATTCTAAATAAGGAAATCTCTCTTTACTTGCCAACACAGATCCTAAATGTTTCGTAGAATCTAGTAATGACCAACATTGGGTAAATTATATGGAGGAAGAGTTAAACCATATTGAGAAAAATCATACATGGGAACTTGTCCCAAGACCCAAATATAAAAATGTGATTGGTACAAAATGGGTATTTAGACATAAGTTAAATGAAGATGGAAAAGTAGTAAGAAATAAAGAAAGACTGGTCTGCAAAGGGTATGCTCAAGTGTAAGGTATTGATTTTGAATAAACCTTTTCTCCTGTTGCAAAATTAGAAGCAATCATAATGTTTTTGGCATTTGCAAGATTCAAGAATTTTAAGGTGTATCATAAGGATGTCAAGTCAACATTCTTGAATGGAGATTTAGAGGAAGAAGTATACATTGAAAAACTTGAAGGATTCTTATTTTCAGAAAATGAAGGATACGTTTGCAGATTGAAGAAATCACTTTATGGATTAAATCAATCTCCCAGAGCATGGTATTCAAGACTTGACAAGTACTTGCTGCAACATGGTTTCAAAAGAGGAACAACAAATAACAATCTTTACATCAAAATAGATAGTACATAGATGTTAATCATTGTAGTTTATGTGGATGATATCATTTTTGGAAGTAACATTGATATATTGGTGACCATACTAGGATTTTGGTAGGGATTTTGCACCCTACAGGAGTTGAGCTCCCTTAGGTTCTACCATCGCCTAAGACATGAATAAATACATAAAATAAAGATGTTCCTATATCTGATTCATACATGAAAACAACCAAAGAATATGAAATCTTCCTAAACATCAAATCAATCATGCATGGATTGAAAACAGATCTAATAACATATCATAACAAATAATTATACTAATTCTCTACCAATAAATACATAAACTTGTATGAACAATTAGATAGAGACAAACATCAATATGTCTTATATTAATCAAAGAAGCAATATTACAACTTACAAATGAGAAGGTGATGCAATGGCCTCCTTCCAATCCCCTTTCCCAAGTCTTGCAACCAAATCACCAGAGTAACCTTGCTAGCCCTTTCCAGCTCATCCCTATAGGAAATGGCTTGGTTCTTATGGGGATTTAGGGATAAGGACATATATTTATTAGGATAACATTCTTGAGCTCATAATGGAAGCCTTCTCAAGGCCAAACCCTGAGAAATCAGTGGGATATCTCATCCATCGAACCAAATCCAAAAATAGGAGCTTCTAGGCTCGGTTGCGACCTATACACATAGACAGAGTGACCACTCACTCTTTGGCAAGCCATAAGGAGCGACCGACCCTTTTGGTCGCACCCTCAATGAAGGAAAAATGTGACCGAACCCTTCGGATTCCCCCCCAATGAAGGAAAAATGCGACCAAACCCTTTTCGATCACACCCTCAATGAAGGATAAGAGCGACGAAGTCGAAATTAGGTTAGGTTATCAGGGAAGAAGTGTTGAATGTTGTTGGATTGGATAGGTTATATTTAGGTTATAATGACCTAATGATTAGGTGGAAAATAACATTATAACAACAACTCTTGTAGAATTTCAAAATCCCAGGTTTAGTCACGCTTTCCCTATGTACACAGAGTGACCAAACTCCTTGAGTCACACCTCTTTCTCTATAAGAGAGAGACAAAGATATTTTGGTCACAACTTTTTCTCTTTAAGGGAGTGACTAGACCTTCTCCTAGGTTAAACAAGAGTGACTAGAGCTTCTGGTTCTCCTTTCTCCCTTCGCATGGAGCGATCGGTCGCTCTGTCTCCCTTTTCAGGGAGAGACCATCATCCTTAGAACCCTTATTGAAGATATATCCTTCTAAAAACCCACTCAGATCTATTTTTTGTGGTCCTCTTCATCACTCCAGATCCACCTTGGATCTTCCTTAGATTCCTTGCTGTGAATTCTACAATTTTTTGTGAATTTTTTCCCTTTTCTCTTGAAATTTTTTCCTCTCTTTCTATATGCCAATCATATGCCATCGTATTGAACTTCTTGTTGCATTGGTATGACTAGAACTCTCTTCCTTGGTCTACTTAAGTATTCTACATATCCTTGGCATCTCCCTGAAAGATTGTTTGGAGAAATTTCTCTTTGATTGTTTTCCCACTCTTTCTTTGATTGCATTGAGTGTTGATTGATTTTCAGTCATTTGGAAGGGTTTTTTCAATTTTGAAGCCTTGTGTTTTGCATGTTTCAATTTGGGATATATTCTTTCTTCCTTCTTATCTAATTTTTAGTGCATTACACATTGTATATTGAAAGAAAAGAAATAGAAGGAATTCCTTTCAAATTGAATTTACTTGAAAAGAAAACGTGAAAGTATATAATTTTGTTGGCGTGTTTTCAAAAGTAGCTTAGGAAAGTCGCTTTTATTTCATATTGCAAGAACTTCATTTCATCATTTGGCATTGTTTTCCATTTCATTGAAAATAAAATTAAGATGGCATGTTGTTGAGTGCTTAGTTATCATTATAAATAAGTAAATAAATCCCCTCCCCGCTTTAGCTAGCTTTCATAAAAAAGGAATTATTGCATTGCATCATTCTTTGCACATTTTTGGAGTTGATTCCTTTACACATCATTAGTTTCACTACCTCACCCTTCAGTAAACCAACAACCATAAAATCAAGCGCTTAGTAAAAATGATATAGTAACTTTTCCTTTTTGGGCATGTACATCATCAATAGATCAAGATAGATATTTGGAATAGGCTGTGAGGTGAACTCTCCAAAGAACCTAAAATCAACTTAGAATCTTGTGATAGGGAGAGAAAATCAAAATTTTGTATAAGCATAGATGAGACCCCCTTCTCACATAGGGGATAAACATGAGGTTGCATGAGGGAGAACGATGAAGATTACCTGTCCAAGGCTTAACCAAACATAGTGGAATGCTAGTATATTGGGGGTTCTCCTTGAGAATCAACTATTTTCATTTGGTCTTGGAACTTTGTGAATCCTAAATCCATTCGGGTTCCTCTGGACATTTTTTTGGTCCTCTTATTCTTAGTCCTCTTGGAGAATTTCAGACTTGATATCCTGCCCATAATTTCAAACTGGACTGTCAACTGTACCCGCCCAGAGGCTAACTGCGAGTTGGTAACCTTAGTGTCCATAATCCTTAGGGTATATACACAAGGTGATGGTGAAGGGGAGTATTCACTATACATGGGTCAAACATTGGTAAAACTCACTCGGGCTCCTTGGAGGGTCCCCCGCGGCTCTCGTCGTAAGGGGACTTACACTAGGGAATAAGTATGTTAAGAAGGTATCCAACATAACTAATCCACTTGCTCATCTCATCCCCTTCTCATGTGTTCCTGCAATGTTGGATTTCATCACCAACTAGTAAGTTCATTATAAGAAGTTATCAGTTTGTTTGGTTTGCTTCCTAGATTTTCTAGCGCATGCTCTTTGTTTTATTAGTGGACCTCAGGGTTGAGTTTGTATCTATGGAGAAAGTTCCTAGGAATACCAATGAAGGAATCCATTTTCTAGGGATTCCTTTTTTTTCTCCTTCTATGGGACACATTGGTCCACCTTACATCGCCACTTTGACTCTTCTTGGTCTCATGATTGGGTTACTGGTTTGGTTATTTTCCACTCCGGTGAATGTCATTGATCTTAGTGATACATTTGTGAACACTCCACCACTGAATCATCAACATCATGTTGATCCTCTTCCTTCTTCACCCATAGGGTATTTTTCCCATTCTTCCTCTTCACCCAGTGAAAGCTATGCAGCTAGTGTCCATGTGGATAAGAAGAAGAAGAAACAAAAGATTAAGAAGAAGAAAACCAAGAAAGATTAAAATATTCCAACCACTATTGAACATGTTGGAAGTGATCAACTAGCCTTTGGGCATCATTATGGGAGTGTTGATGGTGTCATCACATCTAAAAATCACAAGCCCAAATTCCCTTGCAGGTTTTGCAAGGGTGATCACCTTCTCAAGGATTCCTTGGTATTCCTAAGGTCGTAGAAGTGTGGTCTCATGTTTCTTCTCAATCCGCGTCATCAACCTCTACAAATCGTGCTAGTGACAACCCCTAGACTAGTACTCAGGTTGGAAATAAGAAGGGTAATGTCAAATTTCCTTGATTTTTATATAAGGAGATGCACCGCACCTACCTTTGTCCTCACATGAATGAAGCTTCATATCTGTAAAAGGTTAATTATGTTCAAAAACAACATCCAACAGGTTATCGTAAAATCTCTCCCAACTCACCATTATTTGATGAATTGGTCAATTCGGTTCCACCCTATTTTAGTCTGGTTGATCAAGTGGTCAATTTGGTTTCATCCTCAGTTGACCCAATTGAAAAAGTGGCCAATCTGATTTCGTCATCGATCGATCCCACTCTTGCATTGAAGAGTGAAACCAAAGTGATATATTTGAGTCCCTCCTTGATTGATCTGGTCCATCAAGTGGTTGATTCGATGTCCCCATCAATATATCCCACTCTTCCTTCGAAGAGTGACGATGTTTCTAAGGTATTTCTTTTTACTATAGATTCCTCTAGACAAGGGGGAAGTCCACCCATTCCAACGACACCCCCTCCAAGCAATGTGAATACTATTGATTGGAATTCTCTATCAGAACCTCATCTCCCTTCTTATGAGCCATTCCAAATCACTGTCGAAGTGTGGTAGGCATATTCCTAACACTATAATAGACAAAGGAGCTTCTATTAGCATCCTATCCTCGAATGCTTGGCAAGATCATGGTTCACCTCAGCTTGCCCCAGTGACTCAGGATCTGTTGGATTTTAATAGAAGGGTTAGTCAACCTTTAGAGATCCTTCCTCAGTTTCCTATTACTTTGGGGGGGGGGGAATGGTCTATATTGATGTGATGGTAGTCCACGACCCCTTGGACTTTAATTTTTTCCTTAGGTGAGACTATGTTTACACCATGAAAGATTGTGTGTCCACACTCTTTCAAGTGATGTGTTTTCCTCATAATGGACACATAGTGATCATTGACCAGATTCATTCATTGGCCCTCATATTATGGTCAACCATCAGTCTTCCTTGAATGTTCCTTATATGATAGCGTCATTTTCCTTGCCATAGGTCAATTATGTGGAAACCTGTCCCATGCGTTTAAGTCTGAATGAGAAGGAATCTTTCCCTTCTTTTGACTTAAATACGGTATTTGACATGGTGATATATTTGATTGGGATTTTAGATCTTGATCCCCCTACCCCTATCATTCCCATCGTCATGTATTCCCTCTAGAGTGTTGTTCTTCTGTCTCATGAAGATCTTTGGAATCCATGATCAAGGTTTGTCCCATGACATGTATTCCTTTCAGAGCATTGTCCTCTTGGAAGCCATGATCAAGATGATAACTATGAGCATGATTCCCATTTATATGTCAAGATCGTTAAAAAATGAAATAGAGGTATGGGATCACCCCCAACAAAGATCATAGTTTATTTTTTATTTCAATCTTGTTAAAAAATGAAACTTATCGATGAGCATAGTTCTTTCCATGTGTCAAGCTCACTAAAAACTGAAACAAACCCTTATGAGAATAGTTATTTTCTTGTGTCAATCTCATTAAAAAATGAAATAGTTGCCTCTCTCATTGAGTCAAGTAGAACTTGTAACTGAGCCTTCATTTGATTTTCCTATGACAATTGATCCTCTTTCTTTCTCTAGTGAACATTTTTCTATTAGTAGCCAACAATCTAATTTGGCATAGAAATTAGCGATGGGAGAAGAGTAAGAAGATGAAACGAAGCTTGGGGGGTATGTCTCCAACCTCTGGTTATTATGCTGGAGTTAAGATGATAGATTCTCAAGCTAGGGGAAAAGTACCAACCACCCACCTTTGGACTTTCCATTGGGAAGTGTCGAGCACAATTATCTTTCTAGTTTCAAGCTCACAAAAAAATGAAACCTACCTAAGCATAGTTTTACTTTGTTTCAAGCTTGTGTAAAAATGAAACCAATCTCGACCTTAGTATTTGTTCTTTCTCATGCTCATAAATACATGAGAATAGGTTTCCGAGCTTAGTCTTTGTTCTTTATCGTGCTCCTAAATACACGAGAATAGGTTACCGAGCTTAGTCTTTGTTCTTTTTCATGCTCATAAATACATGAGAATAGGTTACCGAGCTTAGTCTTTATTCTTTCTCGTGATCGTTAATACATGAGAATAGGTTACCAAGTACACTTTTATCTATTTTTTAGACTCGTAAAATCTCTACGAAAAAGGAACTCTTTGGAGTCTCCTTTAATCTCTTTTCAGACTCTCTAAACATGTACAAATTGTCGAGTGAGCTTGTTTCCTTTCACACCCGTTAAAAGGTTAGAAAGGGTGTCTTTCGAGTGATATTTTACCCCATTTTTAGGACTCATTAGACTAATTATGAAAAATGAATTCTCTAGTCAAGCATGATTAGAAGAGTTCTCCTAGGTATCATTTTATACTATTTTGGACCTTGGGGACTAACTCTACGAAAAAGCTCATTGTGGAGTGTTCTTTATCAAATCTTTTTAGAATCTCTAAACATGAAAAGACCATCGAGTTTACCTTCTTTGGGCTTGTTAAAATTTACATTGAAGGAAATGCTGAGCACTCAACACACCCTAAAAAGCCTAATATGTCAAATTTTACTTTTTTGGGTACCACTTGTACTTTGCACTGTCTGGTCTAACTTCATTTTGAGAAATGTTTTGTCATTACTTATTATCATGACTCTCATTAGATTTTCAGGGTTGTTTGTACTTATGAAACCCCATGATTTAAAAGGCCTTAATACTTGAATAAAGAATCAACAACCAAAATACTTCACCTGGCGCGCTCATATTCGACATTAGAAGAAATCCAAAGATGGAAAAAAACCCCCCGGGAAACCTCAGTCACTGAGCGTCGATATTCATCAGTATCGACAAAAGGAAGTTTTGTTTTGGGAAAAATATCGCATAAGGATATCGCCGATAGCCAACTCCTCTTCGACATCAGTGAAAGACGAGGGAAATAGATGTTAAAAAAAGAGAAAAAAACATCACCGATAGTCGATGCCTGGTGCGCTTATCAGAATTGGGGAAAAACCCAAAAATATTGCAACAAACATTCTGACCACATTAAAATTTATTCCTGATCATCGATCCCTGATGCGTTTTTGGCATCAAGAGTTTTTTGAGAGAGCTAATCTGAAGGACGCACTAGATATTTTTATCGCTGATCGTCGAACCTAGATATGCTTTCGACATTGACAAGTTAAGGTTTCTTTTAGAATTAATAACTTAAGGGAATTTAAAACTTCGATAAATAAACACGAATTAGGTCATTGGTCTTCAACGCCACGTGTCTTTGCCAGATTGGAGAACCATATGGTCTAGTTTTACCCCAATTCATTCTTGGTTCCCTGGGTCCAAGTCACACCTTCGAGTCAGCTTTGCCATGACAACACTGTATGATGAGATTGATCGACGTTGGAGCTTTTGTGAAGCACATCAACGAAAACATTCATAGCGCATCCCCGATCCACCCACTGAGAAAGTGACATGATGGGAAGTTTTAGCATTAGATATGACTGGATTTTGAGCATTTAAGGGGATAATTAATACCAAATCCCTCATTAGTTGCTACCTCGTGCACCAATCAAAACGACCATTTAAAATCGCCGATACACCACATCACCCCCCGCACCTCTGCCGTCAACACACAATGAATTTAAGTTGCAGAGATTTGGCGGAATATTTTTTCAAATTTCACTCATCACTCGAATTGAATGGTTGATGCGACACAATAAGTTCTTCCCTGGTTTAATTCTCTTGAGTCGTTGCAAACGAAATCATTCTGCGAGGATATTCAGAGCATATGGAGAAGCAAGACGAGTAATTCGAAATGTGCAGAGATCCCGTGAGTATCAAACTAACCAGGTTTAGAAAGATTTATAGGTATGTATCCAAGTCTGTATGTATCCAAAATTTACAGGTATGTATCCAGGGGTCGCAAAACAATTGGAATACACTCTGAGACCAAAACCTATCATCAAAACAACGATGAAGAAGGTTTTTACCCAATCTCTAGCCTTTGGAGATAAAGAGGCAAGCAGAGGATCCAAGATGACACTCCCACATTGCGGATAACTCTTTAACAAGATCAACCGAGAGGAATACCCAAAATATATACCATGCATTGATCTAGATGTTAGAGTGCTCGACGATGAAGTATTACCGAACATCCAACGATCGTACCTGCATATGGTGGCGAGAAGAACTCATGTTTTTCCTTGTATTGAAGTCCTGAAGTATCTCATTGACCACACATACACATAGAAATGTTTTAGCAATGATGACAATGGTGTGTGTGTCGGAGTGTTCTTACTGGTGGACATTCAGAAGTATTACAAGATTAGAGATCCTGAGGAGAGGCTAAACACAATTTTTGTCATGAAGTTCTATGAGCGTCATGACACTAGCCGGGTGATGGCCTCATGGTGGAGGGAAGACAAGAAATACACCAACTGGAGCACTGACTGGTACCATATGACCAACTTAAGAGAGTCATACATCTATTTGATGGCTCTCATCTGCCGATTATATGGAGAGAAGGATTTCTCCAGATTTTAAGACGCATGGATGCCCTTAGCTTATACAATGGAAATCTTTGGGAGCGGTTTCAAATGGGGGGTGATCATTTCTAAGAAAATGAGAATCTATATACAATGGGCTCAGACACCAAAAGAAGGAGAGACACCAACTTTCTACATGCCTTCATATCTGCTCAATGTCATGTGCGCCATAAACATATTCACCAACATGAATCTAAGCTGGCATGTCGCAGAGCTCCTAGTCCATATCTATTTTAGCATGCTATGGGAAAGCAGGTATAAAAGGTATTACTCCCTCATCTGTGATGAAGTCGTCGCACAAATTTATTTCATTATTTTTAAGAAGGAATGCCTAAGACTATCGACTGCAGCCAAGAAAATGATTTCCAAAGTAGGCCATTGGTACCTGGACGAGCGTGACACCTACATCAGGGTGTTTGGGGCCACTAGAGCACCACATATCTTACTATTTCATGTCCCAGACCAGCTTGTAGTAGTAGAGATATGCTATCAAACCATCTTGCAAGGCTACAACGCCACCCCGGTCAAGGCCAAGGAGCAGACATTCATTCCCTATGGTTTCCATGTAGGTTTATACTTGGTTAAAGACACAACTCAAGCCAAACAAGAAGGGCTGAGCTAGCTCGAGTTGAGGTTCCAAATAGGCCTATTCCACAAGCATGATCCAAAGGGCCTGGTCTTGCAGAATGCTTCACAAGTGTCATCTTGCTTGTCATATGCCCACGAAAAATTTGAAGATGAATTCTTCATGAAAAATGCCTAGGACTGGGAAGAGGTGGTAGAAAGGATGGTCAAACCAAAAATAACCAGGTTCAGGGCCATGAGCCTAGATGAATAGGAGAAGACCATAGATAAATCAGCTCAATATTCCCTCAAATCCAGAGAAGAAATCAAAGCGATAGAAGCAACAGAGGTTCCCCTGGTGGCCCCAATGTAGGATAGAGGATTCCCTATGACACATGACACATGCACAAGGGGATTTCTCATGATAGAACATGAAAAAGGAGTAATTTATCAGTTGAAATATGACCCATACCTCATAGGAATGATAGGGGCCCTTGCTGACAAACCAGATGAAAGACGGGTAGGCCCAAGCAGCCCCGAGCTAATAGAAATTGATGAAATCGTCGAGTTAGATAACCCTAAAATTACAATGCTACAAGTTAGATCACCAGGGGATGTTTCATCTTAGCCAGAGATAATAGGAGAATCAGGGAGAACAGGTGCACCAAACCCCCTTCGTGAATTGATAAACATCTATGATGATGAAGAAATTCTAGAGGTATCCCTGGTGACTGCTATGCAGATCATAGAGGAAAAGGAGCTCGAGAAGGAATTTTCCCTAGCTCCTGACGCTCAAATTCAGATCCCTTCACTAAATGACCAGGAGGTCGAAAGTGTCTTAGAGACTGAACTAATCAAGGTACAAGAAACTCAAAAGGACAGTTCGACAGATGAGCCAGGGTCGGGCGAACAAAAAGAAGAAGCTCCTCAGCAAGAAATTGATGTCTCAACAGTTGATTATCAAGTAGGTACCGAGCCTACCCCTGATTCTTAAATTTCAACTGGTACTCAACTTCTCGATGAGAAACAAACAAAGGCCGGACCTTTGGAATACACAGAGGAGGTTCAAGAACCCTGTCTTGAACAAATATACACCATCGAGAGCTTGGGAAATATGCTCACCTGGGGAGATTGGCAAATCCACGAACCTGTGGATGAAGTCACTGACATACATGCCATCGATTATGACCATAAAAGGAAATATATCATGCAGAGAACCACTAATAAAAGGAGTATCACTCTAGATCACTCCATCCTCATCACCACAGAGGAAAAAATGATCAACACAGAGCATGCCAATACATTTAAACTTATCGGCACAGGGATGGAAATCACATATGCCACCCTGGATAGAGAGAAAAGGGATGAAGAGGAATTGTTCACTTCTTTGAAGGAATTGGAACATCTGTTCCACTTGGAGAAATGTTACCAGGACATGACACAGGTCGCGGTTTTCCTAAGGAGAAAATTCCAGGAGGCCTACAACAAATTTACAGATGAACGACACCTATTCATTGCAAGGATAGTCGGGCTTCTAGAGGAGACCCTCATGGAATTAGCGACGTGCAAGGATATGGAGAGGTGGTATGAGAAAGAACACCAAGCCTTGGAAAGGATCGACTATACCAGTGCAATGCAACATGGCCAAGACATCGAAGAGCACATCATCCAGGTGCTAAGGGAAAGAAACATTGATCGCATAAGGAAGTCGATCGAATATTGGGTAAAAATGGCTCAAGAACCTCATCAAGAAATCTAAGAGAAATGGGCTAAGTGCGATAAAATCTAGACCAAGATCAACTGGGCAATGAGAGACATCGGTCTCCCAAAATTCAGCACACCCAATACATTTTTCACTTGCACGACATAGTCAAATAACACACCGAACAATACTCATCATGGGATTCCAAAATAGAAAAGGTGGCAGACATGGCACCAGGACAGGTGCAATAGTTCATGGAGCACCCGATTAGAGCTCGAGCCATGTTGCAATAGTTGAGTGCCAGAATAGTCAAGTATCAGGCACAGGAAATAGAGATAAGAGATATCCTCTCGACCTCAATGGAACAACATAGATTCCCATATGCTAACACATGCAAGGATCTCTTTGTCAAGTGATCAGAGTACGAGAAGAGTCATCCACTCAAGTGAGATCATTTGATGACTCTTTGAAGGCTGATAGAAGAAAGTTCCATGTGGTGAGTTGTTTTTTACTTAGTTACACTTTAATAGTTATTTTTAGTTAATAGTATGTTTTAAATAGGAGGATCGACTTGTTAGAAAGGGGTCGATGGTTGTTGCAAAGACCCTCATTTTTTGATTTGTAAATAAATATTTCAGAGATGCCTTAATTGAGAAGTCATGTTTAGGACAAGAGACAAGTTTGTATTTTTCATCAAAAGCATGTATGATTGGAGATGAATACAAATTGTTTTCGATTTCATCTCATGAATGGATGTTGTAATGAGTAAGAGCTTCTAAATCTATTGATAAGTTATTTGATTCAATGTTATACAGTTCTTATATTTAATGATGAAAAATAAATCATTGTCTTAGTATGTGATTAATGATTAGAGTTAAGGGAATTATTTTTCTTGTCATCGTTTATTGCATATATGTTTTCTTCTGATCATTTCACCTCAGTCAATCATTGGAACACCAACGAGTTAATGTATTAGTACTAGGCCTGTGGTAGAGAATCATTGTCTGCATGCTAGAGTCAAAGGGTTATCCCAAGCTCAACCTTCTCCAGTAGTTAAGCTTTCCCACCATTTTACCTAGTTGGTTTATACCGACCTTTTTTCTTATCTTGTATCGGTCCCACCTATAAGAGAAAACTACAAAAAGAGAATGTCTGAACTGAAGGAGAATCCTTCACTAGAAAAAGTAAATCCCATCAATTATTTGGCCGGATCGCAAGATCTGGAGAACCATTCCACCATTAAATGTTGCAAAGTCTAATTGGGCCTTGGTGGTGGGTTTGGTTCCTGTTGTTGAGTCAAAAGGATTTAGGATCCCTCAATAGAATTGGCGCTAGAAGGATGGCCAGAGAATGAATGGATGACAATATAGTTGACACAATATTTCAGACAACCTGCATATTCAAAACAACCCACATGCATGGCTATTCATTCCCAAGACAACCCACACACAATGAGTACTCCTGAAACAAGTAACTCACCCCAGCATGAGGAAAAAAATATGTTCCCTGATATACCTTATGCTCTTCCTCACTGTTGGTCACTATAATTTCTTAATTAATTTTAAACAACCAAGTGAAACATAAATTATCAACCCAGGGAAGTCTTTTGTTTCAAAGATAGCCACGCACTGTATATGCTCAATTCCAAAAGCATTTAGTGTTGTAGTAAAGAAATCATTCTATCTATGATTGCTGAAGTTCTGAATTAGATCACAGGAAAA
>JASDQU010587789.1:958-48863 GCA_032191745.1 Picea mariana | reverse complement strand
CTTGGAATGATCAGGTGAGGTGATAATGTGAGTCTAAATACTAGTGATGAAGGGTATAATAATGACAAAAGGTATAGGCAAAAAGATGCATAGCGTGGTCCTAACACTCACGAGGAAAAAAACCAATTCAGAAGAATCACAAGAACTTATGCCCGACAGATCAACGCATTTCTCTTAGCCTCGTTACTTCCTTGAAGAAAAAAAATAAGCATACCAGTGTTCGAGTCCCCCAACCAGGGTTTTTTTCACATGGTAGAATACCTAATAGATTTCTCCCTCATTGAAATCGATCATCCTCTTAATATAATCCCTTAAACCCCAGTCGACAACTTCTCTGAGCCCAAATATTTTTTGAAAGAGGAAGGGTTTAACTTAGAACACTTAGTTTCAGGATCTGAATACATGAAAAATAATAATGAACATAATGAATAAAGGGGAAACCCACCTCACAAAAATCAACCTTGGTTGGCCAAAGATGCTTTGGCCATCCCTGGATGAGTACATAACCATCCCCAACATCCAGATAAGTTACTCCCTAAATTTGACCTTGATGAATCTCCAACATGAAGATGTAGTATGTAGTCTATTACCCTACACTTTCGAGAATTTGGCCTCCACATGGTACTTTAACTTACCTATAGAATCCATAACTAGTTGGACAAAGTTTCAAAAGGATTTTCTATACAAATTTGTAGAAGAAACCACTACAAGATATTTGATGTCCGATTTGTTTGCTACCACCATGAGTTCAAAGGATAAGGTCAAAGACTTCAATCAAAGATTCACCACTATATTGAAAAAATTCCAACCCGAAGCTAAACCCACTATGGAGTTGCAAATAGAAGTATATGCTAACTCTCTCCCAACTACTATTTTCATGTTTATGAAAATGGCTTCCAAACCAACCTTAGCTGAGAATTTTGAAGAAGCCAAAGTGATAGAGTTCCAAATGAAGGGATGTAAAGAAGGTCGGGTCTCATTAGTTAAAAAATAAGTTCAACCTCGTCCCAGGAGAGGACTACTGCTGACTAGACCCCTAGGGAAAAAAACAGGGCAAGGTCCTGAAAAGCGACGTGGGGACATAGAAGATCTACAACGCATGGTCAAGAAGTTGTCAAACAAAATCATAGACATGAAGAGAAGTGCAAGGGATGGAAACCAAGGATAGAGGCCCTATAAACCCTTTTTAAAAAGAAATATGCCTTTCAAATCAATTGAACCTCCCCCAACCAACTTCAACATCGATCTGGGAAATGTAGCATCCGATTCTTTCTGTACCTATCATCAAGAGAATCACTCTAAAAGAGACTACCCTCAATGGGTGCATACCATGAATTTGATGGCCAATCAGTTTCTAGATGAAGTCTCCCTAACCAAAAAATCAAGCAGCTCAGCTATGAATGTTGTCGATCAAGAAGAGGTTGATCCACTAGAAGAAACAACCATGTTAATATGGGACCCTGATCTACCTATGCCTTTCGATGACCTATTTGAGGTTCAAGAACCAGCTGCAGAAGTATTGGTTGTGCCAACACGAAGTATGGGTCAACCAAGATCAAATGACCTTACTACGACCCAAAATTCAGGAGGAAAACCAACTCCCGATCACCCAAAATCACCTTTTTCTCCCTGAAGAAACCCTATAAACATCCATACACGACAATCGCCCAAACTAGACTACAACATGGTAGAAGATTTGAAGAATTTGAAGGCAAATATATTAGTCATGGACATGTGTATAATCCATCAGCAAAAGGACTTTATGTTACAAGCATTGAAATCAATAGAAAACCCCATGACAAGCGCTGACCAAGAAGGAAATCTAACTCCCATAGATCTAAGAAATAAACAAATTGTGAAATCCTGCACTGAAGATAATAAGGGAAAACCTTTTGTCCCACCATTCCTTTTGACATTTGAAGTCTTCAACAGAAACCTCCATAATTTTTTGGTTGACTCAAGAGCATCCTCCAATGTTATGCTATTGTCTATTTGAAAAAAATTAAACGCAGTCCCTCTCAAAAGAGATAAACATGTAATACAACTAGACAAAACCCAGGTAAAAGTCATGGGAGAACTCAAAGATGTAATGATCAGAATAGCGACACACCCTAAATTTGTGCAAGTAATTGACATCATTGTATTAGATATCCCAAAATCTTATGGATTGTTATTAATCTGTTATCTCTCAAAAAGAATCAGTCAATTTGTTCCCTTTGGAGGTGATAGCATGGTCATAAATTAGGGTCCTATATAAATTTTTAAGTTTTAGAAGTGTCAAAATATACGATTTAAGAACTTATCCTAGAAATAAATCGATCATCAAAGGGTCTTTTCAAAAAAATCAAGAGAAAATATTTTCAACAACTAACGTTTGTTTTGAAGTTGAAGTTAGCTGGTGAAAGCCTCGGGTTTCAATGGCTAAAGTGTACTCTCAGCAGTAAGTGAGCTGATGAAAGTGTTAACATAGTTTTTCCTCCAATGACTCTAGAAACCCAAAACGAATACGCTAGACACACGTCATACAATCATCATGGAGAGTTAATGGACGCAAATGAGTGATGGCACCTTTTCATCACGTTTTAACATGACATCATGATAGATTGTGCTCACGAATTTCGTGGGGAAGACAGAGAAGGGTTTGAAGACGTGACACACTCTTAATCATCATTGCAACCAGAGGATAAAGTACCAGTCAGATGATGACATCAAATCAAATCACCATTTCCTATTTCAAACTCATGGTGTTCAAAAAATTCTATTATGGGGTTTCATATTTCATTGATAACACAGGGTCATTTTCACTAGCACTAGCCTTTTCCTTATTAAGAAGTTTACTGTTTCAACCGTGTACAAATTAGTTGGTGATTAAGTTGCAGATGGCAAGGAAACAAGGAGGATGACTTTTGAGGAAAGAATTAGACAATTTATCCTTTTTGCAGTCTTATCCAGAGGTGCAGAAGCGTTTCTCAGACGCGGGTTGTATGACATATGTGGAAAGGTTGCAGGAAGGCTATCACCAGGCGATAGCAGATATTTTTGCAAAGTCATATGATGGAAAGAAAGTTGCAGTGGGCTCGCTGGAACTGATAATTTATGAATCTACCATCGCTTCAGCAACTGGCTTACCCAGAACATGCCAAAATTGGTTTAAAACAACAATGACCAAGAATTTGGATTATAGATCATACCTCAAGACAGAAATCTGAAGTATAACTTGGAAGAAAAGTATCACTGTTTATTACCTTGAATATGAATGGCAATATCTATTCAAAGGTATTTACTTATACTTAACCTCAGAGGAAAGATCAGAGCCGAACCATTCAACATAAAAAATGCCCTTTGTCATTATGGTCTGATTAAAATGATCATCTTGGAAGAACTAAGACAGAGAGAAAGAACTTGGCAGAACTTTCTCTTCTGGGAAGGTTTTGAGACCCAAACTCAACCTATAAATGAAAAGAAGAAAGCATGCAAGAAGCAGTCAACTCCTTAGAGTAGCTCAAGGAGAAGGAGAGCTCTCCCAAAGGCACCAGAAGACAAAAATTCTAGCATAAAGCCTAAGAAAGCTAAAAAGAAACTAGATTTTGAAACAAATTCAGATAAATCCACAGTAAAGAGGACAAATGCTCTAAATCTTCCATACATTGATTCATACACATAACCATAAAAGGAAGATGAAAGTCTAGACATCAAAATTCCATAGCACTCCATGGAACCTGCACAGGATTTTGAAGTTTTTACTTCCAAAGATGAAGGTGAAACCTCAAGAAATAAGAAATCAAAGAAAACACATAAGATTAAGGAGATGAAAGAGGTAATAGCATAGCAAGAGGTCTTAGAAAGGGTGATAAAGGCAAGATATAAAGCTTTATCATAAAATTTTGCAAAGAACAATGCAGCATTTGAGAAGCTGGCACGTGAAAGTATAAAGGATAAGAAGATGAAGAAAAAGATCACAAAGGATTATAATAGCTTATGGTGGTTAGCTAAGCGCTTGAAGAGGAAAATCAAAAAGTTGAAGTCAAAAATTACCACACATCTAGATTTACAGGTGCTGGCACAGGTTGCTGTAAATTTGCAGGGAGATCAATCAAGTAAATAATGATTTTTGATGGAACAACAATTTTGAATACGAAATTTTTCCTTTTTGATTAACACAAAGATTTCACCAGCACAGAAGGCGGAATTATAACCAATTAGCTTTTGAAAAGCAGAGCTTTCATCAGCTAATCAACAAATCCTAAGGTGAAATGGCTGGTGAAACCACAGAGTAAGAATTTTGAAGATTTAAGATCGAACATAGCGGTTTTGGGGTGATTTAAAGGATAAGAGGACATCAAAAAGATGAATCACCAAATCATGAAATATTCAGTTTCAAATATTCGTGGATATTTTGGAGGTGAATACTTAATTGGTCAACCAAAGCTTTGTTCATAGATGTTGAAAGTTTTCCAACTATTGAAGACATGTGTCCTTTCCTCCATGACACATCAGAGACATAGAAATGATGAAGACCAGATGTCGAAGACAAGCTTTGAAGATAGTTCGATTCATAGGAACTAATTCTTAGTTATTCTATTGTATTTAGTTATGTTTTTTGTTTTCTATATTTAGAAATCCATATCCATTTTTCAGAGATCTAATATCTATTGTAAAGGTTATAAATACTTATCATTTTGATAAAATAAGGGTTCGATTTTGGATAGCAGAAATACTATACTGTAAACAAACCTTTCATATGATAATACAAATCACAGTTTTCTCTCTCTATTGATGTCAGATTCTCATCTTTCCTTCTGCACTTTTATTCAGGTTGTTTCAGTTGCAGAATGACTGTCATCTCATTGGTTAGCTCATAACTTGATTAATAGTTTCTTATCATTGTTTATTAAACCCTACATTTGTATTTGGTTTATATGAATTGTTTTCTCACCCACTTTAAAAGCTATCATCTGATTATTGATCCTTGAGAGCACAGGTTCATTTGATTCTCATTTTGACTATATGAATACCATATTGTAATTGAGTCATCCCATTGATCCACACATACAAAATACAAAAACAAGTTTACTTTATGTTACCAAGCATATTTGACCCACAACCACAAAGAGTTTCTTGGAGTGATAACAAATTGGCGCCGTTTCCGGGGAAAGGAGACTGAAGCTCATCTTTCCTGGGAGATGACACGGAGCTGATCTTTGATGATAGACAAATATTAGAAATTACATTGGTTGAATTCATCTATCTGGCGATTCCACAAGTTCATCCTGGCTCCAAAGATGATTAGTACCAGGGAGAATCCACAAGAATCACCTGTCACACTAGTGACCAACCCAGAACTAATTATCAAAAGAGGAAGATCATTTCAAGGTCAGACTTCAAAATCAGGTACCCAAAGTAATCCTCTTTCTCATTCTAAGAAATCCATAGTATAAAACACTGGATCTTCTTCCTCTAAGATTGTCAGTGAAAAAGCATCTGTAACAACTGCAGAAGAATCAATTATTTCTTATCAAGAGGAAAATTTCATTACAGAAGAAGTGATAGGCTCAAATTTGGTTGAATAAGCATCTAAAACTTTAGAAATAAATCATAGCTCATCATCCCTTGAGTCTTTTCACTCACAGCGGGAAGAAGACCATATACACATTCACACTAGCCTCCTTGTTGTAGAGCATATTCTTCAAGAACTATCTGCTAAAGGTGAGGAAAACTTGGCTGAACAACTTACAAAATTCTACATAACCTCATACAAAACTTCTTTCCCATCGGAGATTTCTTCCCCTTTTAAATTAAACCCTGCCAGTGCTGAGGAATCAAAGAAAATTATTTCACCTCTTTCACCAATAATCATGGTTGCACCTCCTCCTTTGACCAAGATGCAACAAATCCTAGATGCTAGGTATGCACCATTGATATTTCCAAATCCATTATTAGCCATGCCCACAGGAGACTATCAAAAATATATGCCCAAATTCACAGGTGAAGGTGATGTGACTATTGAAGAACATATAGAGGCCTTTTACTGTTATGCAGAAAACCTTAACATTTAGGAATAAGATGTTTGGACTCGAGTTTTTGTCCAAAGCTTAGATGGCCATGCTAGGAAGTGGCTCAAAGAACTTCATGCTGCTTCAATAGCGGGCATAGAACAGTTGGATGGTATATTTTTGAAGCACTGGGGTGATAGAAGAGATTTCTTGTACTATATTACTGAATTTGGAAATCTCAGGAGAGAAAATGGTGAATCAGTCTCTGATTTCACTAAAAGGTTCAATAGGATGTACGGTAAAATTCCAGCTGAGATAAATCCCTCAGATACCTCTACAAAAATCACATATGAAAATTCTTTTGATTCATATTTCTGTCTATTGTTGAGAGAAAGAAGGTCACTTACACTATTTTTGATGCAAGATTATGCCCTTGAAGTGGAATTGAATATATTGGCTACTCATAAGTTGAAGGGAAACACTAATAGAAGAAAGCCTAGAGATGAAGCTTCTTCTTCATCCCATACTAATCCAAAACTAGACAAGATGGCTAAAATGTTAGAGTCTTTAACTTCTGAGATATCTAAACTTAAAATTAAAAACAAGCAGCCTGTCAAGGGAAGGGGTACTTATGATTATACAAACAAAAATTCCAATCAGAATCCAAATAACTTCAAGAGAAATAATCAGCAAGTGCATATTTTTTAGAGAGAAGAAATCCTACTGAGGATCAGAAGATAAAGGCTCCTCTTCAAAATGTTGTGATGGAAGAATATGATGAAGATGAATATCCACAAGATCAAGATGACCATATTCATTGTTTCAAAGCAGAGCTAGAAAAATCATTTTTGACTCAAAATGATTATGAGGAGGCCCTTACAAATGAACAAATTAATGAACTTTCTGATGACAATGGTGTATTTTAGGCAGATGAGAAAAATACATACAATCTCAGATCTAAGGCAACTACTGCAAAATAGAGTTCTACACCTCCTCCTCAAAAGAAAGACCGTGTACCTACCAAGCAGCGGAATCAAGATCAGCATAACTTAAAAGAACCATAGATTGCATTAAAATCACCATCCCATGAGGTAAAAACATCTGAAAAGACCTCATTATCTTTTAATCTTGAAGCAGAAATCCAAAAAATTAAAATTCCAATCCCTCTAGTTGAGCTGATGAAAAATGAGTCATTTAAGAAAAACATTTTGAGCACCCTTGATCCTAGCTGCACTTCTGACTCTGTTGATATCTTGAAAATTCAATATAATCAACCTACTATTGTCCTAGGTCCTATGATTGAATATAGGGATGAGAGTTGTCCACCATTTTACATTTCTTTGAACATCCATGACAAAATCTTGCATAATTGTCTCTTAGATTCAGGTGCATCTCATAATCTGATGCCAAAGGCTGTGATGGAAGAGCTTGGTCTAGAAATCACTAAGACATATCACAATCTTTTCTCTTTTGACTCTAACAGAGTTAAATGCTTTGGGCTTATTAAAGATTTGACAGTGACTTTGACCTCGGCATCAATGAAAACCATGGTGATGGATGTGGTTGTGGTAGACATCCCTCCCAAATTTGGATGTCTCTTGTCTAGATATTTCATGAAAAGATTTGGTTGAACTCTGCAAATGGACCTATCATACGCCACCATCCCGATGTTCGGTGGAGAAAATAGAAGGTTGTACAGAGAAGCTCATCTTGCATACATAATCAGTGATGATCAAAATCCAGTCAATCACCCAATTTATTCAGTGAACACAGGTATGGGATCATGTATACTTCAAATCGATGACACTCTTTCATAATCATTATTACTTAAGAAGCCCATTGTGAAGACAACATAAAAGGGTGAGAATGACTTCTGGACAATTTTTTTTGATGGGGCATGTACAAGAGAATCAGCTGGAGCAGGCATAGTCATTATTTCCCCATTGAAGGAAACCACTCATTTGTCTTTTAAGCTTGATTTTAAAGAAACTAACAACATTGTAGAGTATGAGGCATTGCTCCTAGGATTAAATGCAACCAAAGAGATGAAGATTCAAAGACTACAGGTATTTGGAGATGTAGACCTAATAATTCATCAAGTAAACAAATCCTTCCAGGCAAAACATGTTAGGCTGAAAGCCTATAGAGATGAAGTTTTGACAGTGATTCATGCTTTTACAGATTTCAAGATTACTCATGTCCCTAGAGCCATGAATGAACTAGCTGATTCATTGGTTGTTTTATCCTGCTCTTTCATACCTCCATTACCTCCTAAATTAAACTATGAAGTCCAAGTAAAGTATAGGCCATCACTCCCTGATAATGTAAAGTTTTGGAAGGTTTTTGAAGATGATGCTGAACTCACCAGATTCCTTGTAGTAATGGAGGAGTTTGAAGATTTGCAGATTGATTTGGAGAATGAAAATGATGAAGAATCTGAGAAGCCAAAGCTAAGAAGTAAAATTGGAGCACATGAAATTGTTCAATTGTCCATTAACAAAATTACTAAAGGATTGGTCCCATTGGAAAGGCTTTTTGATAATAATGATGTGGTTGTCAAATTGGAAAAGAAGGAAGAAGACTCATATGTATTTTAGTTTAATGTAGCCAGTGAACAAGATCCTAAATATGTCAACTTATCTTCTCATCTGTCTGAAGAACAAAAGGCTGATTATGGTGAGTTGCTAAGAGAATTTGTTGATATCTTTGCTTGGCAATACAGTGACTTGAAAACATTCAACACTGAGATAATTCAACACAAGATTCCTTTAAATAAAGATACTAAACCATTTAGGCAGAAGCTTAGATCTTTCAGCCCTATGTTGCTGCCTACCATGGAAAAAGAGATCAAAAAATTATTGGATGCTAAATTTATTATACCTCTCAGATACTCAGATTGGATTGCTAACCTTGTACCTGTCAAAAAGAAAAAAGGAGAGATTAGACTCTATGTGGAGTTCAGAAATTTGAACAAGTGTTCTAGAAAAGACAACTAACCGCTACCCAAGATGGAACAAATTTTGTAAAAGGTGTTAGGGTCAAGTGTGATGTCCTTTATTGATGGATTCTCCAGATACAATCATATTATTGTCCATCCGGATGACAAAGAAAAGACTGCCTTTACCACTCCATGGGGCACTTTCATGTATGAAAAGATGCCTTTTAGACTGATGAATGATGGAGCTAGTTTCCAGAGAGAAATGGACATCGTATTTGTTGGAGAGGAAGACAAATTTGTTCTGATATATATTGATGACATAACTATTTTTTCAAGCAGCCATGAAGATCATTTGCATCATTTGAGGAAGGCATTCCTAAAATGCACGAGGTATGACATTTCTCTTAATCCTAAGAAATCTAATTTTGCACTTAAAGAAGGGAAATTTCTTGGACATATTGTTTCAGCTGATGGGGTAAGGATTGATCCAAAAAGAGTAGAAGCCATTAACAATTTGTCTCTTCCTAGATCAAAAAAGGATATTCAGTCTTTCCTTGGAACTATAAACTTTATCAGGTGGTTTATAACAAACTTTGCAGAACTTACAAAGCACATTACTTGTATGTTAAGAAAGAATTCTGAAGTAAGATGGATCGAAGAATCTAATCAGTTTTTCAATGCTATCAAAGAAGCCATTATAACAACCCCTATTTTAATTAGTCCTAACTTTGACAAGGAGGTTTATATCATTTCATTTTCTTCAAATGATACAATTGCAGTTGTACTATTGCAGAGAAATGTTGATGATCAGGAGAAACCAGTTGCCTTATTCAGTAAGGTCTTGAGAGATGTTGAAGTAAAGTATGAACCATTGGAAAAACAAGCATATTCACTCATCAAGTCATTAAAAGCCTTCAGGATTTACATTCTTAAAGCCAAGGTAATAGCTTATGTACCTTCAAGCTCGGTTAAAGATGTGCTTATACAACCCAACATAGATGGAAAACTGAGTAAGTGAATAGCAAAGTTAATTGAATTTGATGTTGAGATCAAGCCAACAAAACTTGTGAAAGCTCAAGGCCTTGCCAAGCTCCTTGCAAAAGAAAATTGTAAGTTGCTTGAGATAAATTTTGCCGATATAAATGTAGAGGACATTCAGATTTCAAAAGATAGAGGTAGTGATAATTTGCAGGTTTCTCCTCACCTAGCTGACTGTGAATGGTACAGTCATATCATTTATTTTCTGTAGAATTTATCAGTTCTTTCAGATTTGACAAAAACACAAGGGAGAGCTTTAAATCTCAAAGCTATAAATTTCTGCATTAATGACAACTTATTGTTTTGGGAAAATCCAACAGGGATACTCTTGAGGTGCATAAACGAAGAGGAATCAACTAAAATCATGACTGAATTTCACAATAGTGAGTTTGGAGGACATCACTATTGGAAGACTACTGCTCATAAAATCCTAAGAGCTGGTTACTATTGGCCATCCTTATTTTCAGATGTGTGTAAATTTGTGAAAACATGTGACAAGTGCCAAATGTTTGCAGGCAAACAACAACTAAAATCTCTTCCCCTCAAACCTATTGTGGTCACGGGTCCTTTTCAACAATGGGGTTTGGACTTCATAGGTGAGATTCATCCTTCTTCTAGCAATCAACATAAATGGATCCTTATGGCTATTGATTATTTTACCAAATGGATCGAGGCCATTCCTACAAGAAATGAAAATCACAATGTCATCATTAATTGTCTGCAAGAAAACATATTCTCTAGATTTGGCTGTCCTAAGAGAATAGTCACAGACAACGCTGTTGCATTTAATGATAAACACTTGGTAAAATTATGTGAAGAGATGGGAATTCAGCTAGTACATTCTACTTCTTACTATCCACAGGGAAATGACTTAGCTGAATTGTCAAATAAGAGTTTAGTCAGAATCATAAAGAAGTTACTTGAAAAAAATACCAAGGGTTGGGATTCCAAGTTGAAATTTTCTTTCTGGGATGATAGAGTTACAAATAAAAAGTCAATTGGCACATCCCCCTTCCAGTTGGAATATGGCACTAAAGCCATCTTTCCTGGTCAACTTGCACTACCAGTTACAAATTTTTTACAAGAAGCTGACTCTGAGCCAAATGATCTAACTAGGAGGATCCACAATTTGGTAGAGTTGCAGCAAGATGGAGAACAACTTCTGAAAAAGATAGAGCTACACCAAAGGAAGATGAAAGAAATCTTTGACAGAAAAGTTAAGACAAATATTTTCAAGGCAGGGGATCTGGTTCTGAAATGGGATGCAACAAGACAGGAAAAGGGAAAACATGACAAGTTTGATGCACTATGGACAGGTCCATTTGTCATAACATCAGCTCAGCAGAACAATACATTTGTCCTCCAAGATATTGTAGGTGAAGAAGTATCAGGTGGCCCATTTAATGGGTGGTTTCTGAAACTCTACTTTTCATGAGGATTTCCTTAAAGCCTTCGTATTCATACATATCCTTTTCAATTTTGTTTTTGTTTTGTTTTCATCAATAACTCCATGCCCAATGGAATACTGAGTGAAATTAGTTTTGATTTTAAATTGTAAATAAGGCTACTGAGTCAAACTGTGTTCTTGGAAACCTCACAGGGAGGTCTCCATCCCAGCTGGATCCAAATGTTATATCTCAAAATGAATCAGTCAATTTGTTCCTTTTGTAGGTGATATCATGGTCATAAATTAGGGTCCTATATAAATTTTTAAATTTTAGAAGTGTCAAAATATAGGATTTAAGATGTTATCCTAGAAATAAATCGATCATCAAAAGGTCTTTTCAAAAGAATCAATAGAAAATATTTTCAACAGCTAACATATGTTTTGAAGTCAAAGTTAGTTGGCGAAAGCCTTAGGTTTCAATGGCTAAAGTGTACTCTCAGCAGCAAGCGAGCTGATGAAAGTGCTAACATGGGTTTTCCTCCAACGACTCCAGAAACCCAAAAAGGATACGCTAGACACATGTCATACAATCATCATGGAGAGTTAATGGACACAAATGAGTGATGACACCTTTTCATCACGTTTCAGCAGAACATCATGATAGATTGTGGTCACGAATTTCATGGAGCAGACAGAGAATGGTTTGAAGAAGTGGCGCACTCTTAATCATCATTGCAACCAGAGGATAAAGTACCAGTTAGATGATGACATCAAATAAAATCACCATTTCCTATTTCAAACTCACGATGTTCAAAAAATTCTATTATGGGGTTTCATATTTCATTGATAACACAGGGTCGTTTTCACCAATGCTAGCCTTTTCCTTATTAAGAAGTTTACTATTTCAACCATGTACAAATTAGTTGGTGATTAAGTTGTAGATGGAAAGGAATCAAGGAGGACGACTTCTGAGGAAAGAATTAGACAATTTATCCTTTTTGTAGTCTTATCCAGAGGTGCATAAGCATTTCTCAGATGCAGGTTATATGACATATGTGGAAAGGTTGCAGGAAGGCTATCACCAGGCGATAGTAGAGACTTTTTCAAAGTCATACGATGGAAAGAAAGCTACAATGGGCTCACTGGAACTGATAGTTGATGAAGCTGCCATCGCTTTAGCAACTGGCTTACCTAGAACATGCCAAAATTGGTTTAAAACAATAGTGACCAAGAATTTGGATTTTAGATCATACCTCAAGACAAAATTCTGAAGTATAACCTGGAAGAAAAGTATCCATGTTTCTTAACTTGAAAATGAATGGTAAGATCTGTTCAAATGCATTCAATTATACTTAACCTTAGAGGGCATATCAGAGATGAACCATTCAACATAAAAAATGCCCTTTGTCATTATGGCCTGATTAAAATGATCATCTTGGAAGAACTAAGATAAAGAGAAAGAACTTGGGAACACTTTCTCTTTTGGGAAGGTTTTGAGACCCAAGCACAACCTATAAATGAAAAGAATAAAGCAGGAAAGAAGCAGTCAACTCCTCAGAGTAGCTCAAGGAGAAGGAGAGCTCTCCCAAAGCCACCAAAAGACAAAAATTCTAGCATAAAGCCCAAGAAAGCTAAAAGGAAACTAGATTTTGAAACAAATTTAGAGCAATCCACAGTAAAAAGGACAAATGCTCTAAATCTTCCATACACAGATTCAGACACAGAACCATAAAAGGAAGATGAAAGTCCAACCATCAAAATCCCAGAGCACTCCATGGAACCTGCACATGATTTTGAAGTTTTTACTTCCAAAGATGAAGGTGAAACCTCAAGAAATAAGAAATAAAAGAAAACACAGAAGATTAAGGAGATGAAAGAGGTAATAGCACAACAGGAAGTTTTAGAAAGGGTGATAAAGGCAAGATATAAAGCTTTATCAGAAAAATTTGCAAAGACCAATGAAGCGTTTGAGACTCTGGCACGTGAAAGTATAAAGGATAAGAAGAAGAAGAAAAAGATCACAAAGGATTATAATAGCTTATGGTGGTTAGCTAAGCGCTTGAAGATGAAAATCAAAAAGTTGAAAGCAAAAATTACCACACATCTAGATTTACAGGTGTTGGCACGGGTTGTTGTAAATTTGCAGGGAGATCAATCAATTAAATAATTATTTTTGATGGAACAACAGTTTTGAATACAAAATTTTCCCTTTTTGATTAACACAGATCTTTCACCAGCACAGAAGGTGAAATTATAACCAATTAGCTATTGAAAAGTAGAGCTTTCATTAGCTAATCAACAAATCCTAAGGCGAAATAGTTGGTGAAACCACAGAGTAAGAATTTTTAAGATTTAATCTTGAACAAAGCGGTTTTGGGGTGATTTAAAGGATAAGAGGACATCAAAAAGATGAATCACCAAATCATGAAATATTCAGTTTCAAAGATTCGTGGAGATTTTGGAGGTGAATGCTTAATTGGTCAACCAAAGCTTTGTTCACAGCTGTTGAAAGTTTTCCAACTACTGAAGACATGTCTCCTTTCCTCCATGACACATCAGAGACATAGCAATGATGAAGACCAGATGTTGAAGACAAGATTTGAAGACAGTTCGATTCATAGGAACTAATTCTTAGTTATCCTATCGTATTTAGTTTTGTTTTCTGTTTTCCATACTTAGAAATCCAGATCCATTTTTCAGGGATATGAGATCTATTGTAAAGGTTATAAATACTTATCATTTTGATAAAGTAAGGGTTCGATTTTGGATAGCAGAAATACTATATTGTAAACATACCTTTCATATGATAATACAAATCACAGTTTTCTCTCTCTATTGATGTCAGATTCTCATCTTTCCTTCTGTACTTTTATTCAAGTTGTTTAAGCTACATAATGACTGTCATCTCATTGGTTATCTCATAACTTGATTAATAGTTTCTTATCATTGTTTATTAAACCCTACATTTGTATTTGGTTTATATGAATTGTTTTCTTAGCCACTTTAAAAGCTATCATCTGATTATTGATCCTTGAGAGCACTGGTTCATTTGATTCTCATTTTGACTGTTTGAATACCATACTGTAATTGAGTCATCCCATTGATCCACACATACAAAATACAAAGCCAAGTTTACTTTAAGTTACCAAGAATCTTTGACCCAGAACCACAAAGAGTTTCTTGGAGTGATAACAAAGTCGAGATTGGTTTGAGAATTTAAACGGATACTTCAGTACAGACTGGGCTCACCTTTGGTTTCCATTAAAGGGACACATGAATATGATTAGGATCGATAGGGAAAGATATCTAAAACATACTGTCACTGACCTGGAAACCCTCAATGAACCCTCATCAATAGATTTTCCCGTGATAGGAAATTATTCCTGTGACTCCAATTTCGGGATTTTCTTCCCCCTCTCATCTATTTTCCCTCTTACTGAAAACTCTGAAATTATTTTTCAAGAGAAATTGTCAACAACGATAGAGGAAACCCTCTTTTTTCAAGAACCTACATTAGAAATCATGGAACGAACATGAGGAGAGGAACATAGTGACAAAAAAGAGGATTCCGATAGGTTTTTCCCATAATTTTGGACCTTACACTTTGATGGATCCAAATCGCAAGAAGGTCTAGGGGCAGGGTGCATCCTCATTGATCCAAACGGTAAACGAAATTTCCTGTCCTGTAGACTAGAGTTCAAATGCACAAACAACACCTCCGAGTATGAAGCTCTAGTACAAGGGATAAATAAATCCATACACTTAAACATTAAAGAATTGAAGGTTTTCGGAGATTCTTAAATCATCGTTAGACAAGTAAGGAACACTATACATTGCAACTCTCCACACCTGAGGAATTACAAACAGGAAGTGCACAGGCTAGTAGAGAATTTTGAAGCCTTCAACATTACAACGATCCCGAGAACAAAGAGCATTCTTATTGATTCTTTGGCCACCACTGCCTCAAGGCTATCACCTCTAGAATATTATGAAGTTTCCCAGTCCACTGTGGAGCTACTCTACAAACCGTCAGTGCCCAAAAATATTTATGATTGGAAGGTCTTTGAAGGAGATGAACAAATCACAAACTTTTTGACCAATCAGGATAATTTTAAATATTTGACTATTGACGATGAAGTATTCTAGGAACAACCCATAGAAACCGATCCTTAGAAAGCTCAACCAAGTGACAAACCAAGGTCTCACACAATACCGAAGGGAATAGCCAATTTAGAAAAATGTTTTTACCTAAGGGAAATATTTAAAGGATCAAATAACGCAAAGATGGGGAGTTCTTGTCCCATGCACGAAACTCTAAATTTAGGGACCCCGAAAAACCCCAAAAATATAAATCTCGGCAAGACAATATATAAAGAGGAAAGGAAGGCCTATCTCAAACTTTTCATACAATATCAAGATGTTTTTTCATGGTCCTACTGAGATTTGAAAGCTTATGATACTCGTATCATTCAACACACTATCCTATTAAATACTAAAGTAAAACCCTTCCAACATAAGCTCCAGAAATACCACCCATCCTTGGAGCCATTCATGTGTCAGGAATTAAAGAAACTATTAGATGCCAATATAATTTTCCAAGTTAGACACTTCATATGGGTAGAAAATTTAGTTCGTGTGAGGAAAAAGTCCCAGAAGTTCCACCTATACGTAGATTTCAGAAACCTCAATAGAGCTTCAAAAAAGGACAACTACCCAGTCCCACCAATGGAACAACTCTTATAGACTGTGTCTGGCTCTGAGATTTTCTCACTGCTGGATGGTTTCTCAGGTTACACCCAAGTTCTGGTTTCATAAGAAGACCGCTTGAAAACTACCTTCTGAACCAAGTGGGGAACCTTCACTTATAAACGTATTCCCTTCAGGTTAATCAACGCGTGGTGAACCTTCCAAAGGGACATGGATGTAGATTTTTGAGGATTAATCAACAAATGTGTAGTAGTATATTTGGATGACGTGACTGTGTATTAAATGAAAAGAGAAGATCGCATCCAATATTTAACCCATATTTTCAAAAGGTGTAGGAAATACGGTATATCCTTAAACCCTAAGAAAACTATTTTTGGTGTCGAGGAAGGTAAGTTGTTAGGCCACATTATATCTCAAGAATAAATTTTCATAGACCCAGAAAGGATTAAGGCTATAGATCAGATTCCATTACCTCATAACAAAAAGGCTATGCAATCGTTCTTCAGGAAAATCAATTTTGTGAGGAAATTCACCACCGATTTCGCGGAAACTATCAAGCCCTTACAAATTGTTTTTCAAAAAGATGTTGATTTTAAGTGGGATGATGAATGAAAGAAGGATTTTAGTGATATTAAGACTGAAATATCTCAATCCCCAGTGTTGCAAAGTCCCAATTTCAGCAAATATTTTTTCCTCTATGTTACACCTCAAAATTACTCACTTCGCAAGTGTCGCAAGTGTTGTCATTTCAAGTGTCTCATGTGTCGCATCTTGACTACAAGTGTATAAGTGTTTCTGACATCATACCACCTTCTTTCTTATGCCATGCCTCCATTAACATGACAGGGACACTTAGAACACCTCAAAGATTAGTTGTGAAGAGGGGGAATCAGTCTACTAGAAGTACAAGTGTTTTGCCACTAGAAAACCCATTCAAAAAGTGTTTTTGGAGAGGAGAGCTACCCCATATACTGTTAGGGAGCATTATAACACTATGTCCACCCTTTTGGGGGAGTGTTATAACACCAGCGCTTCCTTTCCTTCTCTTGGGGAGTGCTATAACGCTCTGATGCCCCTTTTGGAGGAGTGCTACCTATTATAGGCAAAAATTGGTTTGTTGAGAAGAATGAGGGAAAGATCCCTTCAATATCTGAAGGCAGTTGGATTCGAATCCTTGGTCAAGCCATGATCTTAGGGTAGATCCATAACTGGAGGAGGAAAATCCTCAAATTACCCCAAATATATTTCAAGTAGTTGGACCTCTCCAAGCCTATTTAAACAAGCCTTCTCATGGTGAAATTGAGGGGGAAAAGTATTGTGAAGCATCTAACCTATGATCTCATGAAGAAGGTGTCTTTTGGAGCATCAACATTCTGTGTGTGGACTGTTTGAGCAAGGGTTCAGACGAGGAAATCTTGATGAATCTGTTACACTCACATCTATGGCTGTAAGCATTCTTCGTTGTTGTTCTCTTTAATATAATATGCTTGGCATGTTTCTTTCAAATCTGTGTTTGATTTCACATGAATTTGTCTCTAATATATAGGTATATTTCGAGCTAATCTTAGTAGAGTAGGAAGTTGTTTGTACTTTTGTTTGTCTACAAGGCTTATCGAGGAGTTCAAGATTGGAGCTCAACTCAGACCGTGCAGGGACAAACACTAGTAAAAGGTACTTCTTTTCTCCTTCCTCCTCACACATTAGTTTATCTATATCTAAAAGGAAGTTAGTGTCCACGATAAGCATCTTCTATCTTAAGAGTTAAGAGTCTAGCTCTCAAGAGGAAATCTACCTGTCCGTAGGGAGATTTTCCTTCAACACTCTATACTTTCGCCTTCGACCAATCATTAGATGTAGTATTAACTCAGAAAGATGATGAAAACAATGAGGCCCCAGTATCATTCATGAGCACTAATCTCCAAGGGGTCGAACTGAATCACCCTACTATAGATAAGAAGGATTATGCGGTATACAAGGCAGTAAAACACTTCAGATCTTACATCCTCAAGAACCATACCAAAGTCATCATGTCTCACCCTGCAGTCGGATCCCTATTTAATCAATAGGAGATGGGGGAAAGAAGAGGAAATTGGATGGCAGTAGTCCAAGAATTTGATCTAGATATAAAACATGCTAAACTGGTTAAAGGGAAAGGATTATGCAAACTGGCAGTTGATGCCCAGGACCAAGTAAATGAAGACCCCAGATGGGAGAATGAATTGGCATTGTGGTGTGGTGAAGCTTCATACGTCTCCCCAAGGCATGAGTCTTGGTACAAGAAAATGACTTATCTCCTGCACCATGGGACTTGCACAAAAAACCTAAACCCTACGGAACGGAGACCCCTCAGGTTAACATATGCACAATATCACCTCATAAATTTGGTTCTCTTCCATGTTAATTATGATGGGGTACTTTTAATATGTCTTGAACGTGAAGATGCAGACAAAGTTCTAAAGGATCTCCATGATAGTCTTGCTGGTGGAAATTTCACAGGAAACACCACTGCTCATAAAATACTGAGAGTTGGCTATTACTTTCCTAATCCATTCAAGGACTCTCATGCATACGCTAGAAACTGCAAAACTTGTCAAATAAGCTCGGGGAGGGGGAAAAGAGTAGTTTTCCCACTCCAACCGGTGGTTATTTCTAGGCCATTCGAGAAATGGGGGTTAGATATCATAGGAGAAATTACACCGAGTTCTTCAAAACAACATAGATACATACTAACCACCACCGATTATTTCATGAAATGGGCAGAGGCCATCCCTCTGACCCATGTAAACGAAAAGGTGGTTATCCAATTCATAGAACAACAACTGATCACAAGGTTCAGTGTGCCTTCCGTCCTTGTTTTTTATAATGCAACTTACTTTTCTTCCTCCCTATTAACATAGTTCTCTCTAGACAAAGGATTCATAATCAAATACTCTGCAAACTACTATCCATAGGGGAACAAAGTGGCATAATCAACTAATAAGAACCTAGTGAGGATATTGAAGAAAACAATTGCAGACAAATAGAAGGATTGGCATAGTTCACTTCATAATTATTTATGGGACGATAGAGTTTCACCCAAGGAAGCTATAGGGAATTCCCCATACTTTTTGGTATACAGACGGGAAACCATTCTCTCGAATGAACTATATCTTCCATCCCTTCAACTTGCTCAGGATTCGAGTGGACAACCCTCATCAATCATACAAAAAAGAATTGATACCCTCCTCATGTTGGAAGAAGAAAGGGAGAAATCAAAATCAAATTTCATAGCTCATCAATAGATAGTAAAAAGGCGGGTTTATAAGTATAAGGCTAAAGAGACGAATTTTGAAGTGGGAGACTTAGTCCTAAAATGGTACAGAGAAATTGAGTTGAAAGGAAAACATTCCAAGTTTCAAAATCTATGGCTCAGAACTTTCCAGGTAGATGAGAAGATTGGGGTAGGGACATATCAAATGAATAATCTGAGGGGGGAACCTGACACCCTCACGGTGAATGGCCAGGCCCTAAAGCAATATTTCCATTAAAAAAAAAGGATTTTTTGTGTTTATGTTTTCACAATGTTTGTTTTAGATAGGTTGATTGTGGAATGCTTTCTAGTTTTGTATTTTTCTATTTTACTTCTGCACTTTTGAAGATGGTGTTTTGAAAAAAATTGGTTGGCCTCAATTCACGTGATATGATGAACTTTGTTCCTGAATCATCCCTCTCATACCACACAAGAAGTGCTAGGGGACTTATGGTTGTTTTAAGGGGTTCTCTATCTAACCTACGCAGAGGAACAACCTTGGAAAAGTGATGAAGTGTTTGCCTAGTGGTCTGGTAAAACCTTAAGGGAAAGATGGTAAGCTGGAAGGTGCAAGATACTAGATCTAATAAATATGCAGAACATAAATAAAATTCTAGGAATGGCAGAATAACAGTAATATAACCAGCATAATTATCCACAATAACACATAAATAATATGAGAACAACAACTGGAATAGCACTTTGATTCAGAAAGCAATGTTCATAGGCCTCTTCAAGGGGGCAACCTCCAGTCGAGAAACGCTTTGTTACAATAATCTCCAAGAAAGGGTTTTCATACCCTCGACCCTTATTTATACTAAATATGTCTATTAAGAGAAGCATCTAGAGGAAGATCCTTCTAGAAGTGGAAGCTTCTATTAGGTCTTCTTACATCCGCCTTATTCTATTTTATTGAAAGGCCTTATTAATATTGACCTTTATTACATCTGAATACACTAATATACCTATGTGCAGGTTAGGACCTTAACATGTCTTCCCCCTTAAAAAAAGCCTTTTCCTCAAGGCTTGAGATGTGGAAACTGCTGCAAAATGGTAGCTGGTTCCCAAGTGGCATCTGTGAGAATCATATATTTCCACTGTACTAGAACTTCCTTTATGGTTCTCTGACGTAGGCAACGCTCACGCTGGTCCAAAACGGATTTTGGCTGTAGCCAAATGGATCCTTCTTCAGCTAACTCTGGAAGGTTGGTTTGAATTTGGCACCTGGTTCCAATCACCTTCTTCAAGCATGAAACATGAAAAACAATATGTAGCTTCGATTGACTGGGTAGAGCTAATTGATATGTGACTTGTCCCACACGCTTGATAACTGTGTGAGGGCCATAAAATTTGGGTGCTAGATTCTGACAATGCTCAGCCTTGAGGGAAGTTTGCTTATATGGTTGCAGTCTCAGAAACACCTGATCCCCTTGGGAAAATTGACGTTCGGAGTGACCTTGATCTTCTTGCTGCTTCATTCGATTCTGTGCCATGACCAAGTTCTCTTTAAGGGTATGAAGGATATCCTCTCAGACTGTAAGTGTTTGGTCAACCGCCTAGACCTTCGAGGTACCTGGTAAGTATGAGATAATTGAAGGTGTCTTTTGTCCATATACTACTTCAAAAGGAGTCATGCAAGTGGTTGTATGGTATGTAGTGTTGTACCACCATTCGGTGAGTGGTAACCATTGAGCCCATTGGTGTTGTTTTTCAGAGGCAAAGCACCTCATATATGTTTCCAAACACTTGCTGACAACTTTCATTTGACCATCCGTCTGGGGATGATAAGCTGAGCTGAGATGCAATTGTGTGCCTTGTAGCTTAAACAATGCTTGCCAAAAATTGCTTGTGAAAGTTGGGTCACGAGCAATTTTTTCTTATCAAGTGACCCAACTTTCACAAGCAATTTTTGGCAAGCATTGTTTAAGCTACATGAAAGTCTTAAACGGATTCCGATCACGATGTTTAAAGCAATTTTTGGCAAGAATTGTTTAAGCTTAAACAATGCTTGCCAAAAATTGCTTGTGAAAGTTGGGTCACGATAAGCTTAAAAAATTGCTTGTGAAAGTCTTGTGTGCCTTCGTCTTCATATTTTTAGGACAGTGCATCCACCATGACATTGTCTTTTCCCTTCTTGTAAATGATCTCATAATCATATCCAAAGATCTTAGTCACCCATTTTTGTTTCTCCTGGGAGGAAATGCGTTGTTCCAGAAAGTACTTGAGGATTTGATGGTCGATTTTAATCTGGAAGTGTTGCCCCAAGAGATAAGGACGCCATAGCTCAATGACATGCAGAATCACCAACATTTCTTTTTCATAAATGGGTTTGCCCAGATTCCTTTCAGATAGTTTCTTGTTGGTGAAGGCCAAATGTCGACCCTCTTGCATAAGGACATCATCGATTCCTTTCCCTGAGGCATCACATTCCAACACAAAGGTATTTGTGAAATCAAGAAGGGCTAGAACTGTAGTGGTGCACATGGATGTCTTCAAGGTTTGAAAAGCTTGAGCAGCTGCTGGATTCCAAGTGAAAGAGTTCTTTTTGAGGAGAGCCATGAGAGGTGCTGCAATCTTTTTGTAGTTCTTAATGAACTTGCGATAATACCCTATTAGGCCCAAAAATCCATGCAAGATTTTGAGAGTCTTTGGGTGCAGCTAGTCTTGCATAGCTTTAATCTTTTTTGGGTCCACCCTGATGTCATCCTTTCCCACCAGATGACCCAAGTATTCTACTTCTGAGGAACCAAAAGCACATTTGGATTGTTTCAGGAAAAGTTGGTGCTGAGAGAGTAGGCGGGGAACTTGATCCACATGGGTAAGATGGTCTGTCCAGGTTTTGCTATAGATGAGGATATCATGAAAGAAAACTAAGACAGAATGATGGAGAAAAGGGAGGAAGACATGGTTCATGAGGCTCTGGAAGGTGGAGGGGGCGTTACACTTCTTGTTTGAGAAAGTGAACACTATATTTGGATGCCCAAGTATTTTGATGAGTGACCAAGGCACTCACTTCATTAACAACACTATTAAGTCTATGACTGAGGAGTTTTAATTGTATCATCAAAAGAGTACACCATATCATCCTCAAGAAAATGGAACAATGGAAGCCTTTAATAATATCCTAGAGAATGCACTGACAAATATCTACAATGTCAAGAGGCATGATTGGGACTTGAAGATACCAATAGTACTATGGGAATACATGGCTACCTGTAAAAATTTGATAGGGAAAACACCATTAAGATTGGTGTATGGAAAAAAAGAAGTGGTTCCATTAGAAGTTCTGGTACCTAGTTTGCGCATAGAAACAATTACTAACATGACATAGCGAGGTGTAGTACAAGAAAGGCTAAGTCAGTTGATGCTCATGGAAGAAGATAGGATTCTAGCAGGGTTTGACCAAGAGGTACATAAAGAAAGGGAAAAATATTGGCATGATAAACATATCAAAAGGAAGAGTTTCAAGGAGGGAGACCTAGTCTTGGTGTACGACAATAAATCTCTTCAACACCCAGGAAAATTCAAAATGAATTGGTTGGGACCATATGAAGTAAACACTGCCACAGATGGGGGAGATGTACAGTTGAAGGATTTTGGAGGAACATAACTCAGAGGAATGATCAATAGGATTCAACTGAAACTGTATAGGGATAGTCGATATCCTATCACTTAGAAAGTTATGGAAAAAAAAGAGACTTCACCAGACAACAAAGGACTACGCACAATAATATGGGGGTTACTGTGCTAGACAATAGAAGACATCGTCCAGCTGAAATAGAGTTAGCGTGACAAAAATAAAATTTCCATTCACACCAGCTAAAAAACATATTGTGCACTTGGAAAACTTAGCGCTCCCAAAAAAGGACCAATGGTTAGAAAAAGGCGAAAATTGGAAAAATGGCGGTTACGGAAAAAATTGCGCCAACTTGTGGCGTCAAGGAAATTGAATGTCATGTATGTGGGAAGAACCAATTCATTTAAACCATAACTCAGGTAGATTCACTGAGAATCTTCACGACACTTGATATATAAGGAAGGCATGCGGGTAACAAAATGGTTATTATGAAATTGTGAAATCACAGAACGAGAGAGTATACAGAGAAGATAGTGATTTAGCAAGAGATACAGAGATAAATAGCTAGATAGAAATCAACCTTAACCACCATGGAACCACCCAATATAGGTGCACCAATATAGGCCTACAAAAAACCTTGAATCCATTATATAGCACCACAACAACGACAGGGAATGGAACACGAACCCACATTGACTGTGAAATTCGTCAACTTGGATGAAATTCGCTCACCGAGGGTGGAACCACTGAGCCCCACACCCATGGTGGAGGAAACCCAACCAAAAACATCGATTGGCATGGACATTGATATGTTGAAAATGGGACAGGGGCAGTAGACCAATGACACAGGTAATCCTTCATGCCATGAACACATTAAAGAGGCCAAGAGAGTAAATGGGATAACCCCAAACCATACAGAAGTGGTCGCGCCAGGATGGTCACACACAACAAATCCAGAGAAACAACATGAGGGGATACTACAATATGTTACCATCCAGCCAGAAGAATATGTCGATGACAGAACAATGGAGTCTGGAACCTCGAGCTAGCCACCATAGCGAAAGGGAAAACATCCCATAGCAAGATCACCATGCAAACAGGATGTAATAACCATAGTCCTGATGTGCATTCCATAAGGGGTGCAGGCCACACCTAAACTTCTGGGATGCATGGAAAAACTACACTAATCAGACCACGATGTGGCCGACGTGGACAAGCTCCAAGAATTTTCAAGGCAGGTCTACCTTGAAAACGTGGGTATAGGACCCTTTGGTGATCCAATTTTACAACCAAAATAGTGGGAATCCAGATTGACCAACACCGGAATTCTAAACCTGTTGGATATCCCACATTTTGGAAGGGGTTGCGACGTAAAAAACTACGTTAAGAAATTGATCGCAGTCACCCACGGAGGGTATATATGGGTGGAAGAGCTTGTCTCTATAGACATGGAGCTCATTTCTTATATTACAGATATGCCATCTCAGGGGGAGAGTCCCATGCAGTACCTCGATGACAAGACAAAGGAGAAGGATTTGGTGGAGGAGATGAAAAATACATATGGCACAGAGAGACGGTCACGTGAAATAATCATCAAGCGCATCAACAACGTAGCAACCAGGATGGCCACCAAAATCATGGCTTGCAAGTTGATCAGGAAGTGTCACAAGGAAGAAGTCCCTGTTAAGGTCGTCTTGGCTGCAACATAGTGCACGAAGGGCACTATGATTAGCTAGGCCCCATACTTATTAAACATGTTCCTTGAGGACTGTAGAGATGCATAGGACCCGGGGACAAAGTTTCATTACTCTTGGCTACTCATCTTGATTGCCTTGATCGGATGGAGGGATCCCCAATACACATACTTTTTCAAGTGGACCAGTCATTTCCATGCAACGTGGTACACATCATTGGGGAGCAGTTCAGACCCCAAAGTCAAAAGTACAAATGCAAGCATGTTTGCGGGGTATTACAATGACCTCCAAGAAATCATTGCCAATGTTAGTCACCATTAATTTTTTTATGTGAAATCAATATTTCAGGACTTAGTGAGGCACTAAATTGGTTTGGAAGCTTGATAAACTAGGGAAGGGATAAATCTAGTAGGGATAGGCTAAATCTGGTGGGGGCACTAAGATATTGGGACCTGACGCATCACAAATCGTGACCTCTCAAGATCGATGGTCGAGGATCATTTCGGGGGGAGAAAATGCACGGCGGATAATTTTGGAAAGAGGTCTGAAATCTAAACCGTGGTTTTCAGTCAGGGATATGTGGCGCCACTAGGTACATTTTGGGGTGAAAAGTGGGTTTCCCCAAACCACTTCCTCATGCCCCCAAAATTTGGAAAAGTATAAAGGGGCATTTTGTTGGTTATTTTCTTATTTTTCGAACATTGGACCATTTGAAACTTGGTGCGACCACCCTCGTTCAACTATATCTCAACAGTATGCCAATTTCTTGCCATTTCCACTCATTTCCAAGTATTTTTCATCACAGACATGGATCCTATCATAACTTCAGTAACAGAGCAAGACCCTGTGGCGAATGAAGAAACCCTAATTGATTGAGATTCAAACGTCTTTGATACCGAAATCACCATTTCACCCATCTCTGTTTCCAAAAGTAACATGTCCAATAATGTAGGAAGGTGTATATCGTTCCTTGAAGAAATCCATGCCACCATAGTCCCTTACGTTGTCAAAATCACTTTCCCCTTTCCTGAATTTATAGGTTGGTGCGTCGAACAATATTCACATGAAGAAAGAGTCATCGTAAATAAACAAGGGTCTGAGGTCATGTGTAGGGTAGAGATTATGTAAATCCAAGATTCCCTCAATATATAAAAGTCTTTCTCCATAGTGTCTGAACCCTTCAATGAAGAAAAAATAATTAGGATATATAAAGAATGTCCATCAGAAGTTTGATATATGTTTCTACAAACAATTGTTAAACCATATCATTTTTCGAATAGTCTGTCTTTGTCAATGAATGTGAGTATAATGGTTATTGAATTCTAATGGGTATGTTCCCTTTTGAGTCAAGTTTTAGGTCTAGACAATGAGAAACATGTGTTCAAAGTCATGCTCGGTTTCCTTTTGACCTTTTTCAATTTAGAGTCTAGTCTTTCAGTCCACATCAGTTTTGATCAATTCATAGCTGATAATATCCACAAACAACTCGTGAATTTTTTTATCTCTAAGGAATTTTAGATATTACACCTATTTGTTGAAGATTTTCTTGGAAACCAATAAGAGATAATTTCATGAAGCAACCTTTATATCAACAGAATGTAAGAGGATTACATTTCTCATCTTCATCAACAAAGTCATGTCTAGATTTTACAGTTTGATTTTCAACACTAGCCTACCTAGAATTTTGGATGACATGAGTAGCTATCTACAGCCAAATCCAAAGAACAAAGTGGGGGATTGGGTACTATTCATGAACTCAATAGTAATCTTGGTTTATGGTTGTCATGAATCCCCCTATCTATTTCCTATTTTTCTGACCCCCAAATACTTTTCCCTTGAATTCATCACCAAAATAATTATATATGAGATAGATCATTTCCTAAAGTTGCGCAAAGCCTCAAACCTCAAATTCCCTTTTATCATTAGCCCCTTCATTGTCAAAACTAGATCATGCTTATCTCAGATTCAAGCAAAGCTCAAAGAGTTTGGTTTTGCACAGCTACAGGGAATAATATATGATCCAAATCAAATCATATCCAAGAGAAATTTTATGAACAAACATGCCCCTTATGAGCATGAACAGATTGAGGGTTTTGATAATCTATCAAACCTAGAAATTTGTGTTTATATGGAAGCAATCTTGCCACCAACTCAAACACAACAAGTGGAGGTAAAACTGCAAGAAAGTAAAACACAAAAATCTCCTCAGAAACTGATAGCCAAAGTTCCTAAGATGAGTGTTTACAACAAGAGAAGCAGTTTAGAGGAAATGGGCACCAATGATCAACAAACTGCTCCTAAGAATATGAATATTTCACAGTCTCCAAAAATAGTGTATTTAGAGGAAGAAGATTTGATCCGGATTTTATGAGCAGAACGAAATGACTACAGATTATTACCAAATGCTTAACAAAGAATAACAGAGATAGAGTAAAATTGGTTTTCTATTCAATAAGGAAATAAGTTGAAACTGTAAAATGTAGCAGAAAACAAGCTTACTGGAATGGTGGTGGCTTATCTCTGAGATGAGATGTGACGGATGCACTCATTCGCAAGAAGATGATTACAATGAGGCTTTCAAGGCCTTTTTATAATAAACAGGAGTTTCAAAAAACCCTAAACATCCAAAAACCTAACCCTAGGAGATGAAGTGCCAAAAGTCATGTGGGCCCCATTTGGGTAAGTTAGTACATCAACTTCATGGGGTTGTAACTTTTGCATGCGATCTTTGTTTTCGGCGTACAATAGCCCATTGGAAAGATCTATCCGAGGAATACAAAAGTTGCACAAAATTTCATGGTGAAGTTTTTCGATCGCAACATACCCAAAAAACATCATTTAGGGCCCAAAAGGGCTCCGGAAGTTTAGGACCCAAAAAACTGCTAAAAATAGTAAATTATCAAAATTGATAGAAAGTTGTTTTGAACCAGATGGAAAAGGTGGGTGGACACCGATATCCACCTGGATCAATCCTCCCTCCTTAGGAAGAAATGGTCTCCATTGCGTTGAGTTCCCCTTTAGATGAGGAAATTTCTGCAGAATTTGGCCCTGCGTGAGCCACTTGCCTTGGTGCAGGAGTTGCACTACTTTGATGACTCGATAAAGATGGATCCTTTTTTATTGAGTGCCCTTGATCTATGTGTCCACAATATGATCATTGGATGCCTATTGTATGTAGTTGGGGTTGATCTCTGCTGGTGTCATTTGTTTTTCTATGTCCGAGGTATCCAATAATGGTGGAAAATAAGGCCGAAGGAGATCCACGTTGAACACTGGGTGCAGGCCAAGGAAAGGAGGAATGTTGAGCTCAAAATCATTATCCCCCACAAACTTGGTGATGGTGTACAACCCATAACAGAGTGGGCGAAGCTTCTGATGGGGTCTTGTAAGGTGTTCTTTTTGCAAGTGCAACCAAACTTTTTCGCCCACCTGAAACTTATGTGGTACCTAATGTTGATCATGGCGCTGCTTGTACTTGTCATTGGACTTCTATAGGATATCCTGAACCTATTGGTAGAGGTGATGGATCCTCTCAATGAACCGGGTGGCTTTTTCAGCCTTAGTTGGAGTAGGAGAGGAGTTGTTTGAGGTGACCGCAAGGGGAAGTGCAACATCTATGGAATCCAATGGTTGGAATCCCAACCCCACCTGAAAGGGGTTGTGGCTAGTTGATCTATGTAGGGATCAGTTGTAGCTATGTTGGACATAGGGAAGACTCTCATCCCATGTTCGAGGATTCTTGGAATTATACATGCGCAGGATATGCACGATCATTTGATTTATGACCTCGATTTGTCCATTGGTCTGGGGGTGGAAGTCCGTGGATTTGGTGAGCATGGTGTCTAGCAGTGACCAAAGGCTCAACTATAATGTGCTGAGAAATCGACTATCCCGATCTAAGAAAATGGTTTGTGGGATTCCAAAATGTACCCATACTCGTTCAAAGAAGAGCTTGGTAGTGGCTTCTATTGTGATGCTCTTCTTGCAGGCAACCAGAATCGCCATCTTAGAAAACCGATCAACAACGAAAAAAATATAGTCATTTCCCCACTTGGTGGATGGGAGGCCCAACATGTAGTCCATTGAGATGGATTCCCATGGCCTCTCAGGATTAGGAAGAGGGGTGTATAGGCCCTGTTTCTTAGTGGTTGGTTTGGCAATAACATAGGCAGTGCAAGACCTTGTATACTTGCTGACCTCCTGTCGAAGTTTCGACCAGTAGAAATGTTTTTGTAGCATCACCATTGTCTTTTCGACGCTGAAGTGTCTTGCCACTCGACTGTAGTGGGATTCCTAGATCAACTTCGCTCGCTCGCTTGATAGAACACAGATATGGCCTAGACTACACAACAACCCATCCTGAAGATGGAAATTATCGACAACTACCTTTGCACCCAACATTTGGTAGGTGGTGGAGAAGTCTGGGTCTGTCTCATAGAGTTGGGGCCATCCAGAGGTCTCATGGTCGCAAGAGTCTAGCATTGTGGTGAGTGTCACAATTGGTGGTCTACTGAGGTAATCAATGATGCGATTGGTGCTTCCTGTTTTATACTTGATGTTGAGGTGGAATTGCTGCAAGTATGTGGACCACTTTTGATGGTGGTCATTTTGCAATTTTCCTTGTTCCTGCATGAACTGCAGTGGCTTATGATCAGTGTGGATGACTGTCTCCCTCCCAATAATGTAATGTCCCCACTGGCGACAAGCTTTCACAATGGAGTACATTTCTTTGTCATAAGTAGGGTAATTACGGACAACATCTAATATTGTCTCACTATGATAGGCCACAGGGTGGTCGTGCTGCATGAGAATGACACCCACAACATAGTCTAAAGCATCGGTCTCAATCTCAAAGGGTTGTTGTAGGTTTGGTAGTGAAAGTATTGGGGCTGAGCACAAGCGCTACTTCAAATCATCAAATTTTGTTGTTGGGGATGGCCCCATGAAAATTTAGCCTTACCACCACCCCTGGTTATTTAGTTGAGGGCCCATGCAATATGGGAGAATCCCAACAAAAACCTTTGATAGAAATTAGCAAGGACCAAGAAGCTCAGAAGCTCATTCAGTGTGGTTGGGGCTGAACAGTCATGGATGACTTGGATCTTGGCTGGATCCACATGTACACCATGTTTATCAATTATGTATCCTGGGTAAGGGACCTTGTCCATGCCGAAGGATCATTTTTCCAAGTTGGCGTATGGCTTGTGTTGTTGCAGGGTGTGCAGAACCTGTTGAATATGCTGCAAGTGTTTGGCCCAAGTCTTTCTGTAAATGAGAATGTCATCCAGATACACCACTACAAAATTATTGGTGAATGGTTGCAGTATATAGTCCATCATCCTCATGAAAGTGGCTAGAGCATTTGTCAGACCAAAGGGCATGACAAACCATTCAAAAAGGCCTTCCTTTGACTTGAAGGCGGTCTTCCATAAATCTATCTATTCTATTGGGACCTGGTGGTAGCTAGAATTTAGATCAATCTTACTGAAGTATTTGGCCCCCATGAGTTGATCAAGGAGGTCATATATTTGGGGAATCGATTACTGGTTTCTGACTGTGATTTTATTCAGAGCCCATTAATCAATTCAAAGTCGCCACATTCCATCTTTCTTCTGTACTAGCATGATTAGGCTCCCACAAGGTGATGTGCTGGGACGAATGTTACCCTTGTGGAGAAATACTTGTATCATTTGCTTGATCTACTCATTCTCTAACAAAGAGCTACGATAGACTGACCCATTGGGTAGCGGCGCGCTGGGGGTCAGATCGATGGGGTGCTTGACCTAGAAGTGAAGAGGTTTTCCGGTAGGTGAGGAGAAGATATCTAATTATTCTTCCACGACCTTATCTACTTGCTTCTACTGTGTGGAGAGGTCGGTCACAGAGACTCTGGATGTGACTGTGATATTTCTCTCATTCTGAGAGTGAATCACGAAGAAGACAAACTTCCCTGTCTGAGAGATGGCCTTCCTGCATTTCTTAGCATAGATCAAGGAAATATCACTAGGTGGGATAGCCTTGGGTATCCTATACAATTTCCTGTTCAAAGTAATAATAACACTACGAGGCCTAGACTCATATACAACATGATGTTTCCATAAATAAGGTTGGCCCAAAAGAACATCAAAAACTTTGAGAGGAGAAACATCACACAATACCTCGTCTTTGAAGGGCTTGATGCTGTACGATAGTCGACACTGTTGGTTGACGTGGAGATCGCTTCCTTGGTGACGCCACCCAATGGTGTAGGGTTGTGGGTGCAACATTGTCGACAGGGCCAGCCGCTTGATGACCTCTGTTGAGATGAGGTTCTTCTGGCTACCACTATCAACGATGAAGTGCAGCGGGGTGCCTTTTACCCACATCTGTGAATGGAAGAGTCACTCTCCTTCTTCTGGCTTGTCTGGTTCACCATGTTGGAGGTTGGTGGTAGAAACGGTGGCACTGGGTTCTGCATCAGTGATCTTTCTTCCCCTTTCTGGTTCTGACTCAGAGTCAGAACCCACATCTGATTCAGAGGCTTTCACTTTGGCCACCAACGACTTCTTTGAGTGGTAGTTAGCAGTGTTATGCCAAGGGATCTTATGGAAGTTGCACCACTTCCTGATACCTTTCTTTGTCTTTCCGATGTCTTTCTTTGCTTGCGGCTTGGACTGGTTGTCTTGATACTGTCCATCTTTGCTCTATCCTTTGTTTTGTGGGTTGGGCTAGCCTTTCCTGGATTTTGTTGTGAGGGGTTCCCCGACCCAAATTGTCACATATTTTGTTTGAGATTCTCATCGATTTTGATGGCATATGGGTAGGTCGTGCCCAAGGATGAGATGTCCAGAAATTCCATTTCAGTTTGGATGTATCTATGCAGAGCACCACGATACTTGAGCACCAGATGTCGCTCTGAATCTTTGATACTCAGCTTGGTGCGCAGGGTATGGAAGATATTTGTGAAATTTGGCACTACTTGGTCTCTTTCTTGCTGCAGTGTGGTCCATTTGGTATAGAGGTCATCATTACTTCCGACAGGGTAGTATTGTTTCTTAATAGCATCCCTGAAGGATTCCCAGTTAGTCATGACTATAAATAATGAGGGTTCCTATGTTTCCTTTTTCTCGCAGAAAGTTTCCCACCAATCTTTGACACGGGGAACATCTTTGAGGAGCACAAAAGTAATATTTTCTCTATTCGAAAAGTTATGGAAAGAAAAATACCCTTCTAGTAGATTCAACCACTTGTCTACAACATTTGCGTCTATTTGACCTTCAAATATAGGAATATCGAAGTTTATTTGTACCTTTAAGGGGGCAGTGCCTCCGCTCAAAGAATACGCATCGCCTGTTGGTAGTCACCAAAGTATTTGCGTGAAATTATCCATCATCTTGTTCCTCTATTGTGTGAGGGATTCCTCAATCAATAGTTTGAAAGGGTCTCCTGTCCCATCATCTTTCTTTTCTCCTTCCATGAGAGGTCTCTTGGTTGTGTGAGAGATTTTGTCCTTAAGAGAAACAAGCCTGAGACCCAACTCTTTGTACTCCGACCTCATTGGGGACATGCATTAAGATAAGGAGCAGACCGATCTGATACCACTGATCTAGATTTTATGAGTAGAATGAAATGACCATAGATTATTACGATATGCTTAACACAGAATAACAGAGATACAATAAAACTAGTTTTCTATTCAATAAGGATATAAGATGAAACTGTAAAATGCAGCAGGAAAAAAGCTTATTGGAATGGTGGCGACTTATCTCTGAGAAGAGATGTGACAGCTGCACTCATTCACAAGAAGATGATTACAATGAGGCCCTCAAGGCCTTTTTACAATATACAAGAGTTTTAAGAAAACCTAAACATCCAAAAACCTAACCCTAGGAGATGAAGTGCCAAACGTCACGTGGGCCTCGTTTGGGTAAGTCAGTACATCAACTTCCCGGGGTCGTAACTTTTGCATATGATCTCCATTTTAGGCGTATCATAGCGCATTGGAAATATCTATTCGAGGACTACAAGAGTTGCACAAAATTTCATGATGAAGTTTTGTGACTGCAACATAGCCAAAAAACGTCGTTTAGGGCCTCAAAACGGCTTTGGAACTTTAGGACCCGAAAAACTACAAAAAATAGTAAATTATCAAAATTGATAGAAACTTGTTTTGAACCAGCTGGAAAAGATGGGTGGCCACTGATATCCACCTAGATCAAGAGCCTAGAGAACAAGTAAATCTAGATATGGTGGAAAGTGGCACTAGCACTGTAGAGGTTGAAAAGGAAAGCAAGCTCCAAAGTGAAGGAAGCTCAAGAAATTTTAGTAGCAAGAAACACATATTTGATAAAACATCTGGGGAATCTTATCAATCTAAAGAAGACTTGGCAAAACATTATCCTGAGAAGGGAAACATAGATCTGGGTGAGATGCAGGATTTAGTCCCTGAAGTGGAAAATAATTCTCAACATAAATATTCTTTGTTTACAGTAAGGGATATTGAGAAGAGGACATTTAACATTATAATTGTATATGAAGACAAAGTATCTGAGATCAAGATAAGTTATTACAACATCAGTGCTCCAGACAAGGCCAAATTCCATAGGAATACTAGTGATATGTTGTATTCTGATTACCTGAATTTAATCTTTAAGAATTCAAATATGTCATCTTATGGAATGAAATTAGAAGGGAATTTGAGGAAAGAAAAAGCATCCAACAGAGCTTGGAAGACTCAGGTCAAGAGGTTGGAATCTAAAGGCCCTCAAGGGGTGAAATCCTCATTGGATGAAAAAAACAAATTGATTCAAATTTCGAAGAAGAAACTAAAAGTGGCTACCACGAAGCATCCACAAACAACAGAATTGGTTGGTATAGAACAAGAAAATGAAACACTTCATCAAGAGGCATTAGACTACAAGGCCAAGGCATTGCAGCCAGAACGAGAAAAAGGTGAGGTTTTCACAAGAGAAGACAAAATTTATAAACAAGGCTGTAGTTGTACCTCCTGCAGTAGAAGCTGGGCCAAACACTGAAGGACTTGTCTAGGCTATGTCACAAATTATCCTGAAAGAAGGAAAAATCAAAGGGTTAAAAGGGAGCATAGAGAAATTGAAGTAGGAGATTCAAGCAAAGGATGACATAATGGTTTAATTTCAAAAGGAGAAGGAATTCATGTAGGAAATGATAGATAAGTTCAATATGAGATTAAGAGGAAAAGGCCTATTGCAGGGGGCCAAACATATCATCTGGGATTCTATAGCTGTTGAAGCTTCCGAGTTTAGAGTGTATTTGAATTTCATCAATGATAAATACAACATAGCCATCATAGATAGAAGCATGTGCACTGTTGTAAATGAAACCTTAGAAAAGAAGCCATCAAAATTGGTCCAAAAGTCCATAAATATACTCAACTCCATTCCTATTGCAGAACTTCAGACTATTGGAGTCAAAGACATAACTACATTGATTATCTGGGCCAAGAGGGTTATTGATAAACATAACCTGTTGAAATCAGTACACCAAGGCAACACAGATGGAGCAACGTGTGGAAGAGTTCAAAGATTTGTTTGAGGAATTGTTTATCAAATGCATCCCACCATTTTGGGATGGCAAGGGAAAGTTGCATGATCGGGAAGAATACAACACTCGTCTCACTCGGTGCAGAATGGATCACTCCAAGTTCGAAACCCTGGACGAAAATATTAAAGGAGCTACACTGGTTGAGCTACTGATTACAGACTTTGAGATTATGAATCAGTTCAAACCAATCAAACTTGGATTGCCCTTCATGTCATATTCTTCCAACATTGACCTGGAGATCCTGATCATATGATTATGATATCCCTTTTGACTTGCAATGGAAGGAGATAGTACGGCTGGGTAAGGCAAGTGTAGTTTTCCAGGGTCCAGTAAATGATGTCCAGTGTCACTGAAGATGGAAGAGTAGGTGAAAGACCAGAGTAGAACAAGTGGAAAAAGATGGGACTGAAGTGTCAGAGTAGTCAGAATCCATATCATCAAACATTTTCTTGCTAATCATTGTAATCGGTTTCAAACCAAAACTATCATTTGTAATTATTGTAATCAATTTCAGAAACTGAAACGTTTCATTCCAATCATTGTAATCGGTTTCAAACCGAAGGAACTCCTCTTGTAAAAATATTAGGAGTTCCAAATGTATTAGGAGTTGGCAGAAGTGCAAGGGAACGATTGTAGCTATTCTAAACTTGAATGTACTTTTCTGAATTTGAATGGAATAGACATACAAAAGTCTTGAAGTTTCCATGAAAAGATTCTAATGGAGGTGATCTTAGTTTTGTCTCCTCTCTTTGTATGTATTTCCTATATTTCTGATTTCATTTTCACTATCTTCTGTTTAAATTGGATATTCAAAGGTCCATAATTCATCTTGTGAGGCTCTCAGCTGAAGCAATTTAAACTATGTTAAGTTATTCCTAACTAATTCAGAATTCATTTATTTAATGCTCTGATGTAGTTATATGTTTTATTTCTTCCTACACCCTGCAAATTTACAAATTATAACTTATATTTATCGCCTCATTTATCCTTTATCCTCTTCATATTTCTATCGACCAGTCAGTGCTTTCATTCATTTTTAGAAGTTTGACTCCATAGCCCTAAGTGTCCCTTCCCTTCCTTGTTAGAAAAATTATAAAAAAAACCCCAAAACAACAAAACCTAGCCATTGATTGCCAAATAAATACCAAGTGACAGGAGAGATCCCTCTCTGAGATAAGCAGGCTAGTACCCAACTCTAAAGTTGGTTTGTAGGTTACCTCTATCATTTTTTTAATCAGCCGAACAAATTTACTAAGTGTTAACATTATGGCGTCATTGTCGGGGAACGATAGTGAACTATTCCCTAGGAAAAGAATGACTTAAAGATTCATATTTGATTCCTGAGGGTGATAGTGAATCAAAAATATTATTGGATGAGACTAAATTGACCATGGAGACCCCATTATAAAGAGACCAGTAGCATAAAGTAGTTTGATCTAGAAATCTTGGTTCCCAAGAGAATTCATACCAGGAGAAATCTAGATTCAAAGGCAGTGATCCCCATGTCTGAACCTGAGAAGATTTTACACAAAACAAAAGAAAGGCCAATAAGCCCAGTTTTGTGTCTAGATAGATATCTATCCTTGCCCAAAGATGGAGTGTCAAGCATTTAAGACCTTGATTTTTCTTTGAAATTTGAGCAAACTCTGTTGAGAACTAAATCTAAGTCTTGTTTGAAAGAGATAATATTTGATGAGAAGAGGTTCCAAGATTTAATTTTAGCTTCCTCTACTAAACCTCTTCCGATTCCTACTTAGAATCAAAAACCAATTAAATTTATTACTGCATCTATGGCATCTAGGTTTTCCCCTCTTATTCTACCTGCTCAGTTACACGATTTTCCCCAGGAATATAATCAGAGGATTAAGTTGTATGATGCCAAAGGCAATGTGGCAACCCAAAAACACTTAGACTGGTTCAATGAGTTTTTAAACCTAGAAGAAGTATATTTTGAATATGTAAAAATGAGGTTGTTTGAAAAAAGTCTTGCAGGAGAAGTCATAAAATGGTTCAAAGCTCTCCCAACAACAAGTATCATAGATTTTGAAGCGTATGAAACAAGTTTTCTTGAAAAGTGGGGTGACAAGTAAAACCCCCTTCAGTTGCTAACCCAATACAACAACATGAGAAGGTCAATAGATGTTGTTTTAATAGACTCCCTTCTTAGGTTATCTAAGTTATTGACCCAGGGTTCATGTCATTCAGGGTTCCAACAAAGCCTCTAACTATTGGCCTTCCTAGTAAACCAGAAGGCAACGCAGTGTCCATAAGGTAATGCGCAGTCTCACCCGAGATAGCTATAGATGGTTGACTGTAAGAATTAGGTGTTTATAGTATAGGACATAGTAGGGGATAAAGGGTTCCTTGATCAAAACCCTATTCTACGAATTGTTACTGTAATCTACTTGTTCCTAGGAATCACATGCGTATAACTCAAAATATAAATAGATTCTAATAATGCATTTGGTTATTCATCAATCGTAATCATCTATTGATGAAAGAAGTTAAAGATATGAAAACATTCAACACATTACACATATATTACCATGGTTCACCCCTTCTGGGCTACGTCCACATATATTTGGCTCTTGGCTCATTTATTATGGTAGTTCTTGATTTCCTTGCGTCGCACGCTTACAGTTCTCCTCAAACATGGGTAAGATCTATGTTAGGCGAACTAGATCGCACCGGGCTCTATATCCTATGGTCTAATCCTCAGATCTACCTTCCCTCATATATTTCTTACTCAACATCTTACAACACTCGGTTCATACAACTCGAAACCCTTCACATATCGCCAACAACAATACTCAGAAAAATCACTCAATAACAATCGTAATCCTCACAAAAACTAACCTAAAATCAACAACCCAATATGATACTTTGATATCTATATTTATACATTTCAGGATCTTCAGCCACTTACAGAATATTACCAAAACCTTAACCCTTCTTATGCTAGGTTTTTCTCCCATGCATGTGTTGTTCTTTCTCCAGCTGTCACTTTCCTCTATGCATGCTTTCTTGCATTTGCGCGTGCTGATCTTTTGCTAGTTGTCACTTCAATTTCCTGCACGCGTTATTCCGCATGATAGTCCTTCTTTCCGCTTCGGCCTGGTGCCAACAGGCCCCCAACAGTCACATGTGACTCTTCCCAAGTCACCTAATTGTGCTGTGCTTCCTCGATCTCCCTAGTGATCGTCTGGAACTTCTCCTGCAATTCTGCTGCTTTTGTCAGTGCCTGTGTGGTTGTCTCCTTGATAATATCGACTGTTTGTGCTACTACTTATTCATTTATCAGTCCTGCACATTTTAGCTAAGTCTGTGCTAACTATGTTCTCGCTTCTTCTGCCTACTCCAGTATTGCTACTATCCATTCCTGCAATGGTTCTATTTGAGCCTGACACTCCTGTTTCTGTGTTTGCGCAGTGAGAAGTTCTGCCTGTAACTTATTTAACTCTTGTGTCCCCTTGACCCATTCTAGAATTGGGATAGTTTTCTGTTGCTGTTTGAATTCTTGGATCGGTGCATTGATCCTTTCCTCCTCCTTGTCCCATTGTTGGACCTTTGGGTCCTCTTCCAGCTTTGTCCAGAGTTGTGCTTCTTTATCCAGCAAGTCGGATGCTGTGCTGACCTATTTTTCTAGCTCCTGTAGTTGCACTGTTGCTTCCTTCTTCCTCTTCTCCTTTACTGCTGGTGGATTTGTTGGTCTAATCTATCCACAGAGAGTCTAGATCTCCTTCTGGTATTGATCAATTTCCTGTGCAATATGATCGATCTTTTTTTCTGCTGGGAGTTCACTTCCTTGCACAGTAGTTGGAAGTTTCCCAAAAATATCTTCCACTCTGCATTCCAACTCATTTATGCATTCCTTCTCCTCCTGCATTTCATATTTTTCCTGTGCGCAAAATGTTTCCAGTGTTTCCTTCTTCTTTGTTGCTTGTTGTAGCTCGACCAAGTTTTTATGTGCTCAAGACTGCATCTCATGGTCTACGCTAACCTGTAATTGGTATAAGGCCTTTGTTGGCATCCGTGTTAGGACCAATTGGATCTGATCCAAATCCTTCAGTGGTGTCTGTCCCATAATCTCATCCATTCGTAGCATGCTCGGCTTTATGTAAATCATGGAATCTGGCTTCGGAAGAACTGAGTCACGTTCTCCTACCTCCATTCTTTTTTTGGTTCATGTGCTTAATGGCTCTATGCCTCTGCTGCTAATTGTAATCTGGGCTTCTCCGAATTTCTTCAGGAGTTTCCCCATTTCTGCCAACTCCTTCTGTAGTTTATCCCTGTGGTGTGTTGCATGATCAAAGTCCTCTATGAGGAAATCCTAGACCATTATGGAAATCATCTCGCCATCATCCTCTATGATTGTGTATTCTGGTGGTGTTTGTTGTGCCTTTGATTTCTTGCACACACCTGTTTCCTGTACTGCTGGTCTCTTAGTTCCCCCTGGTTCCTGTGTGATGGGGTTCATCGCAGTTTCCTGTGTTCCCTCAGCTGGTTTCTGCTATTTATTAGTCGACTGAGTGGATTTTTTTCTCCCCTTCTGGGTCCCTGGCTGCTCTGAGCTGCCCTTTGTCTGAGTCGACTTGATTTGGCTCATTCTTGGTTTCTTGGGTACTAGGACTTGTGGAGGCTGTTTTCCACCTGCGAAGCCCCTCCTTCTGTTGTTTGTCCCGGTATTTCTCTGGGTATGGTTAGGATCTTCCATTCATCTGGCCACTTATGGATGATCATGTTGATGTATCCCTCGGTGACGTAGTAGCACATTTGTAGCCACTATTTATGTGGGTTTTGTCTTAGCTGTATCCACATGGATTGTCACCTAGCACAGAAATTAGCGATACCCCATATCACACGATGGCCTTTGGTGTTATCCTCCATGCTCACTTGATTGCTTCCTTCATTTACCGTAGGTAAGATTCAAATATAATTCCATTTTCCTTCTTATGCTTGGCTAGTGGCACGTATTTCAAGACACAATATCTCGCTTCTCCTGGATGTGGTGTGGTACAGAAGGTGACGTGGTCCGGTTCTTTCCATCCCATGAAAGCGATGAGAGTAATCAACCATGAGTAATGAAATTTTCGTACCTTCTTCCTGCGTGAATTTACAGTCTATTTGGAACAAGTTTGACAGATATTGAGCCCATATCATGAAGGTGCCTTCTGCACACTGAGCTGCAACTACGATGACTCCTGCCGGTACTTCATCTTTATGGAATTTTATTAGCAGTTTGCAGGATAAGATATTTTCTCCTAGTTGTGTCGTGGCATCGTTAATTCGCTTGATTATAATGCCTCTTGTTCCCCTGTCGGTGCCATATTTCTTCTCCATTTCTTTTTCCAATGCTTTTTCCTAGGACTTGTCATCTAGTATTAGTGTTGGATCCATACCCCAGATAGGTAGTCCTATAATTTGCGCAATAAGTTCAATAGTTATGGGGATGGGTTTGTCCAGCCATACATCCCCTCCATGTGTAACTACTAATAGTTTCTTGATGCATGTCGTTGCATATTGGCCTCTTCCAAAGCGTGGTATCTTCAGCAATCCTAAGATTCTGATTCTGTCTAGTCCAGCTACCCACTTGCGTGGCTTAGTGATAGTTCCTTTGAGAGGGTTCATGGCTATTGTCTCCATAAAGACTTGTGGGGAAAGCTCTGGATATTTTCTTTCATCCGCTACATCATGGTCAGAGCATTTGAGCTTCCCGACGTGACCCAATAGCTGCGAGTCCACCTGTATTCCCTCTGGTGTGAGAGGTAGCACAATCTCTACAGCTGGTTTCTTTCGAGGTGAGCTTGGTATCCAAATCTTGTCTTCCTACTGTGTTGGTTGGTTTGAGTTTCCAGCAGCTTCCGGTTGCTACTTCGCTATCCATTCTTCCCAAGCCTTGCCCATTTCAGCAATCAGATCGACTGAAAAAGAAAAGTCTGGGATGGGTATTTGTGAAACATCTTGTTGGACCTCTACTTCTAGGTTCCGTGTGCTTCCATTTAATTCCACTGCTGCTTCGACATTTTCTGGCTGTCCTTCCCGATGGGTTCCTACTGCTTCATTCCGAGGCTCCTGCATTGTTGCCGGTGTGTCCTCTTTTATGGCTTCTGCTTGGGGCTGTGGGATCTCTTCCTGGACTAGTGTTGATTCAACTGGGATGTCCTCCAATGATAGGATTTTGTCAATATCAACGATCTCCAGTGGATGCTGCTCATTTTATTTTCGTGTTCCTCGTGACCTAGTTTGAACCCTAGTTGGTCTAACTGTCTGGCTTGGTTCTATGAGCTTTGGTGGTGCCATACTGGTGTCTATCAAATGTTTTCTTGGTTCGATTAGCTCAGAGAAGCTCTACAATCTCGCTCCATACGTTCAGGATACTATTTCTCTTTCTACGTTCTTCTTTTGCGAATAGACTAACTGTTTTTGTGCTCGTGTGTTGTATGGGTGTGTCATGAAGCTTGTTGAGGACGCCTCCTACCTTGTGCAATTAATGCACCATAATTGTGGGTTCAATGCATCCATGATGGTTTCATACCTACCCTTATGGCTACTTTGCAGTCGCTAGTTGGCGCGTTTAGTGTGACATCCCATCCGTCCTTGCCTTGCTTTAATTCTACCTCATGTTGTCCTTTTAGTGTACTTTTGTTGACTTTACTTTTCCCACTTGTTTCCCTTTTTGATATGGCTGTTTTATTTTCCCTCACTGGTTTAATGTTTCATATGCGGCTTGTCCATCATGCCGTGCACTATTTTTAGGCTCTTTTTTTTTTTTTACCATTTACTGCGCGGTGAACTACGCGGTGGGTAGTCGACTATCCTTGTATAGCTTCATCTGGCTCCCATTGATCATTCCTTTGAGGTCTTCACCTACTATGTCTTTCAACTGTACAACTCCTCCGTCCCTAAAAATTTTTACCTCGTATGGTCCTAGCCAATGCATTCTTAGCTTCCCTGGGTGCTGCAGCGCTTTACTGTCGTAGATAAATACTAGATCTCCTTCCTTGAACATCTTTCTCTTGATGTGGTGGTCTTGCCACACTTTGTCTCTCGATTTATATACTTGTTGATGGAATCCTGCCAAGATTCGGTCTTCCTCCATTGACAGTAATTGATCCAGTCATTCCTGGACTGAGCCTCATTTTTTCATTTGTGTGATAGCTGTTACATGTAGACTGGGTATTAGAAATTCTAACAACACTACTACTTCTTGACCATAGACTAGTTTGAATGGTGTGTCACCTGTCAACTTTTTGCATGCGGTTGTATACGCCCATAGTACTATTGGTACCTTGAGATCCGAATCATCCCTTTTTACGTTACATATCTTCATCAGGGCATTCTCTAGAATTTTGTTGAAGGCTTCTACCATTCCATTAGCCTGTGGGTGATACAGTGTGATTTTTTGGTGATGAACTTCAAACTCTTCAAGCATCACTCGGATGGTGTTGTTGATGAAGTGCGTTCCTTGGTCACTCATCAAAATTCTTAGGCACCCAAATCTAGTAATTACTTGTTCGAAAAGAAAGTGGGCAACTGTCTCTGCATTTCAATATTTTACTGGTGCGGCTTTCACCCATCTTGTTAAGGATTCTGTCATGGTGATAATATATCTCGCCCCTGTTCTCTTGGTGGGTGGGTTAATGGGTCCCACAAATTCTACTTCCCATTTTTTGAATGCCTAAAGTGTCACTTGCAGTCATAGTGGCATCTGGTCCCTTCTATTGGGTTTGTCGACCCATTGACAGACATCACATTCCTGACAATATTCTTTCGAGTCTCTATGTATCATTGGCCATCATAATCCTATGTGTAGTACCTTCTGCGTAGTAGATTTTCTTACATAGTGCCCTCCTGCTATTCCTTCGTGGCCTTCTGCTGAAATTCTTGGTTGTTCATGGTCTAGTATGTATCTTCGTAAGATGATATCTCCACCCATTTTGTATAGATTCCTTGTGATCAACTGATAGTCAGTTGCACAGACTACTAGGTACTTCTTCTGCATAGTGTTATATCCTTGTGGCGTAGTACCTGCGCTCAAGTACTGGATGATCTCTACGAAGTAATCGTCAGCAATCTGTACTGAGAAGAGTTATGCATCTAGAAATTTGTCTTCCAAATTCGTTGGTTCCTCTCCATTTGTGACCCTCGATAGGTGGTCAGGCTCTGCATTCAGTTTACCTAGTTTGACTATTACCTCAAAGTCAAATTATTGAAACAAAAATAACCATCGATAAATTCTCCCCCCCAACACTGGATTGTTAACTAGGTATTTCAGGGCTGAGTGATCTGTAAACATCTTAAAGTGTTTTCCCAATAGGTAATGTCTGTATTTCTACAGTGCGTAAACCATAGCTAAGCCTTCTCTTTCCATTGTGTTATAATTTTGTTCTGAGTCTGATAATTTCCTGCTTGCGAATGCTATCGGGTGATCCAAGTCTCCTGTTCCTGGTTGCACTAAAATAGCTCCAAGTGCTATTACTGATGCATCTACATGTACATGGAATGTCTTCTCCCAGTCTGGAAATACCGATATTGGTGTGGTGATCATATTTTCCTTCAGGGTATCTAGACTGTGTTGACACTCGTCATTCCATTGATACTTGGTATCCTTCCTTAACAGTTTTTCCATAGGTGTTGTAATCTGTGTGTAGCCTTTGATGAATTTCCTGTAGTATCCCGTATGTCCTAACATTTCTCTTAGTTGGCAGACTGTTTTTGGTGTTGGTAGGTTAACAATGACTGCGATTTTGGCCGAATCCACTAGTAAACCCTGTTTGCATACTATGTGTCCTAGTAGTATCCCAAATGGTGTTCCAAATATGCATTTCTTGATGTTTAATGATATCTAGCATTGTCTGCATCGTTCTAACATCAGACGTAAAACTTCCACATCGTTTTTTAGTAGGATATAAACCGTCCAATCATCCAGGTATACTTCGAGAAATTGGTGGATGAATTCCTTAAATGTTGCGATGACCACTCTGGAGAATATCGCAGGTGCATTCATCAATATGAATGGAATGAATGTGTACTAATAAGATCCCCATTCTATCGCAAATGTGGTCTTATGTCTATATTCTTGTGCTATCTTAATCTGATGATATACCAAGAATCCATCGGTGAATGAATAGGCTTCGTGTCCTCCTACGTTCTCGAGTACTTCATCTGTGAATGGTGTGGGGAATGGCTCATGTAAGAATGCATCATTCAAATTCCTCAAGTCGATGCATATATTGATCCCTCTTCCTTGTTTCTTGTCCTGTACTACCATCGGGCTTATCCATTTTGATTCTTCAATTGGTTCGATGATGCCAACCTTGAGCATCCTATCGATCTCATCTTTAAATTTCTGTTTGTAGATGGGGTTCAATCTATATGGTAATTGTTTAATGGGTCTCACATAAGGTCTGAGTGGTATCTTCATTTCTCCTAATTCTTTGGCTATTCCTTTCATTTTTGTAAAGGTTGTGGGGAAAAGGTCATTATATTCACGCAACAATTCTGTGATTCTTTCTAGTGTCTGTTCGTCCCAGTAATCTCCAATGCTGGCCATTTTGGGCTACTTGGCGGTCCCTATGTTAACCTTCTTGATCTTGATTGGTGCAGAGATGACCTTTGATTCCAAGGGTGTTCCTTCCACATCTCTCTCGCCTTCGACTTCTTCGAGATGAATATCATGCGAATCATCTTCATCCGATGCTTCCTCCTATACATGATAGCATGACAACAACTCCTTGACTATATTCTTATTCCATTTTTGTACCTCTGTGATAACTTCCACTTCTGATTATGTAATGAATATGACATCTCTGATCCATTTCAGGGCTGTGTCTATGTTGCGGTTCTCATGCTCGAATGAGAAAGTCACTATAAATTTTTGTTGGAGTGTCGCTCATGTCTTGGTTCCTTTTCGCATTTCTTGGTCTATATACCAATTCGTTGGTATGCCTTCTAAAGTATGAATGAAGTGGTGAGATAATTCTTCTAGTGGCTTCATTTTCCATAGTGTTTTATAGGCCTCCAAGTGTTTTGTTGGTATTCCTAGTAATTGTTTGCATTGGTACCAATCTATGATAGTCTCTTTGTGCGCACCCCACCATATTGTGGGTGTAGCCTTTAGTGCTAAATCTAGTGCTAATAGTCTCTGGATCTATAATACTTTGTCTTTGTATTGTGTCAAGAAAGTTTCCAAATCATTTAGCCCGTAGAAACTGGGTGGTTCTCTGATTTCTGTGCCAAGCCATCTTACTCCGCGGTCTATTCTTGCACACCTTCTTGTGGATACTTCGTGTAGTCTTTGTTGCTAGTTTTCTAACCCAATGTCTGAGTCTATTATGCATGAAGTAATGCTCCGCCAACTGAGTACCCCATCTGTAGTTGGGTTTATATAGTCCGCACCGTGCGCAGTTTTTCTGTACAACTGGATGATTTCATCTAGATCCAGACAAGTGGGTTCTATGAACCTCTCTCCTTCTAATGGGTTGAGTGGGACTATAGCCCTGTAGTCTCCTGAATCAAATGTCATTTTTCTAGTTTTCAAGTTAATTATGGCCTGGTCGTCGAACGCCCAATCCAGACCAAGTAACACTGGGTAAGGTTTTATACCGTCTACTATTTCAATGACTTCAAAGTTTTCCTTAGTGCACATGCCATCCAGATCTATGGTCACTCCTTTCAGTCTACCTATTGGTAGGAATCTATGCTAATTTTCTATTTTTAATTGAACAGTTGAGTATCCCAGTGTAGCTTCTCCCATGCATTGTCATGTGGTTTTTGGTAGTACATTCACCTCATATCCTAGATCTAGTATAATATCTCCCATGTTGAAACCCCCAATGTTAGCATTGATTCTAAATTCTCTACTTGTTCTTCTTCTTGTGTGTAGGTGGTTGACAGTTTTCAATTCTGGCTTCTGTTCCATCTCACTGGTACATTTCTCTAAGATTTTTTGCAATACTTTGATAGATGAAGGATCACTTAACATTTTTATGCATGATTCCAAAAAGTTTTTGATAGTACTTACTTGTTCCTTAGGTTGTATTATGTTGGTATGGTCCAGTGATGGCAGCATGTAATATTTCAAAGCTTCCTTGTTCTGTTGTACAATCAATGCTATGTCCTCCTTTTGGAATTCTTGTTGGGCTTCTGTAAATATCTCCTTTTTCTTTTGCGCGTTAAACTGCTTCTTGGGGTCAGGGTTCTTCTTTACCCATTGGTTCTGCGTTGGGTCCTGTCAAACTACGTCATTTCCTATTTTTGTTCCTCCTCGAGTGACTATGTTAATGCTCTCTCCATCATCCCTTGCTTCGGCTGAAATCCACTGAACATTCTGGTTATTTTGGTTCCTTTTTTCCTAGATCTTTATGAGTACTGGCGGACATTCCTATGTATTGTGGTCCGAAGCGTGACAATACATATAGGTCGTTGGTGGTAGTGGGCATTCCCATGCATAACTTCCTAGTTACTGGAAATTGTGACATGTGACTGGTCCCCTCCCACATCTGAAACCTCCTCTGGCTCATCATGTTCCTCTATAGGTTGTGCGATCACCTCGTGGCACGTTATATTGTGGTCCATGATTATACTGCACGGTATTGTACTGGGGATGTGATGGGTTGTACTGTGGTTGTGCATTACTATAAGGTTGTTGCGTAGTGTTTTATGGTGTTGGGGCTTGAGTGAACTATGGTGTTGCCTGCCCAGTCATCATTTCTGCCTATACCCTGTATGCGTCTGAGGTTCTTTCCCACATCAGCTCCATAGTTCTGCAATATTTGTTGTCATGGATGAATGACTTGCAAAAGGTGAAATATGAGTTCATTGGGACTATTTGGTATTTCTACATCATCGTGCAATGGTAAGGGTCGTGACCCGATTTCTTGCATATTTCACACCATAATCCCCCCTTTGGTAGCGGGTTTGGAATCCTTGTTACCATATACTGCACGAACGTTGGACATTCATTTTTTTGGTGTCCTTTTGTCCTACATGTGGTACACCAAACAACTTCTCATTTGTCCTTGTTCTTATTCTGGTTCAACTAAAATGTTAAGTTCTTCATATCCTCTTTCAATTCTTTGATAACCGGGTCCTTCTGCTGGTATTGATTCGCTTCCAATTACAAGGTTGCCTGTAGAGCCTCTGGTTGTGTTTGAAACTTCTATTGTCATAGTGAATATTTGAAGTGTGGCAGTAGTGAGTTGACAAACATGTGTCGATGTTGCATCTCAGTCATAAGGTATTTTAACTTCCCTTTTAATTATTTGAATCTTTGATCAATCTCCCATACCAATTCTCCTAGATTCTGTCTTATCTCAATCTTCTCGTTCATATACTGATCCCTTGAGCTCAGCTTCTGGAACTAACTTATTAATAGTTTATTAATGTTGTCCAGTGTCCTTGTCATCCCGGGAGCACTATTCGTGTATAGACTCATGTACCATTCTAGTGCGCAGTCTCTTAGCGTGATCGCTAGCTGCATGAGTTTGGTGTTGTCATCTGTGATCTGCTTTTCTTCCTAGATATTGGTGCAAATGAATAGATGCTTCTCAGGGTATTTTGTTGCTTCTCCTTGAAACTCTGGTAATCTGATAGTAGGGTTGTTTCCTGCCATTCTGAGTACTGAACTACTACCTCCTTTGCGCAGTGTATTGGCAAATATTGCACAAACAACGAATGCGTGTTGGCAACAGACAACGAATCAGCGAATGGTTTTCATTGATGGCAACAGTGAAGATGACAGGAAAACATAAGACAAGTTCAGAGAGGTGAATGATCGAATGTAGCGAGAGCCGTTAGATTTGGTGCAAGGTCTCCGACAACCGTCAGATCTATAGAAGCTGCGAGGGAGATAAGCCTTGGGAGCAAGAAGAGAGGTCCTGACACGAGGAGTTTTCATCGAGATATCAGCCATTGGGAGATCAGAGTTCTCAAGGTTGTAAGAACCGGGACATTGAAAGTCTCGAAATATCGACATAATTGGGACCGTCCATTTGGAAGGACGCGTGGCAACGATCAGGCGTCATCGGGAGAAGCTCGAAAGGAGGCTTCATTGGAGAATCGGGATATCGGATATCCCAGGAGCAAAGGTTTCGTGCATTGGAAAATCGCGATACGCGATTTCCCAATAAGGCTTAGGAGTGTGGGGCCACACTGACTGTCAGGAGGACAGGTGGCAGATTTTAGTGACCGATGAAAGGACCGTTGATAGGTCAACGACTGGGACCCATCGAAGGATCGAGAATCGGAGGATTGCGAGTCCCGTGGATAGGCGCATCGTGGTATTGAAAACCCCGATCAATGGGGGCCAACTTTCAGTATGAAAGGAGCGTCAGGATTTGGATGATTAGGAATCACGCAGGTGTATGCATTGAGGCATCACAAACCTTGTAGCCCCGATGGGGTAAGGTTGTGGTCACGGAGTGACAGTCACGTTGACCGGGAGCTAAGCTCAGGATGGCTAGCGTATGAAAGGAGCGTCGGGATTTGGACAATCGGGAATCACGCGGGTGTATGCATTGAGGCATCACAAACCCAGTAGCCCTGACGGGGTAAGGTTGTGGTCACGAAGTGATGGTCACGTTGACTGGGAGCTAAGCACAGGAGGGATAGCGTATGAAAGGAGCGTCAAGATTTGGACGATCGGGAATCACGTGGGTGTATGCATTGAGGCAGCACAAACCCCGTAGCCCCAACGGGGTAAGGTTGTGGTCACAGAGTGA
>JASDQU010587788.1:25899-48838 GCA_032191745.1 Picea mariana | reverse complement strand
TTTAGGCATATGATAGCTCGTTGGAAAGATCTATCCGAGGACTAAAAAAATTTTGACAAAATTCCATGGTGGAATTTTGCAACCGCAACATACCCCAAAAAACGTCGTTTAGGGCCTCAAAACGGCTCCAGAAGTTCAGGACCCGAAAAACTGCTAAAAATAGTAAATTGCCAAAATGTCAGAAAACTGTTTTGAGCCAGTTGGAAAAGGTGGGTGGCCACTGATATCCATCTGGATCAGAGCTTGCAGTCATTCACACGAAATCCACATGAAAGTTGAATCATACATACTCATAACTATGTTCCTTTTCTATACGATAACATCTAGCAAGAAAACACTCTTGTCTCAACCTCCATGGAACATTACCTAACTTATAAATACAATTTGGGAAATTATAACCATTCCCAAGGTATCATAATCAACCAATTTAGCTTCCAAATATATCTATATGGCTACCATCCACCACTAGATGTCAATCTAACCCATTGGGCTTCGATAAGTACCCCAACACTTCCTTTACCACATTCAGGATCAACATTTAGTCAACCATTTTATCTTAATTTTAACAATTTAATGTCTAATACCATTTGGACTATTCCCTTAAAGTCCAAATGCAATTTTGAATTATGTTACTTATTAAGTATCCTAGATTAGAAATACATAGTATCTTTAGGTCAAGATCTCTCTTGACCATTACACCTAGAATTATTCCTTATGTTTAGCACAGTCAGGGAAGGAGGCCACTCTCCTCCTCCCACAAGAACTCTGGAACATTAGTTTCCTATCCAAGAAGCAAGGGAGGTTGTTGCGATTTCTCACTCAATCACTCTATATTTATACAACTTTGTTTATCAGCTTGATTAGGAAAACCCTGTCCAACAATTCTTCTACCCAGAAACAAAATTCATTTCTCAGTCCACTTTGAAACCTGAGAGTTGTGCATGCTCTCCCTTTTCAGGGAATGGTTACCGGACTCATTCCTATGATAGTGAGGAATTATACACATATACAAGGTTTAACCCTTCATTAAAGTAGTAGTTATTACTGCTATGGATCTTTTCCATCCGTTCACATCCAAGTCTTGATATTAGTGTCCATCAGTATAATCCCACTCCTGTAGGATCGATTATATTTTCTCAAAGAAATTGTAGACTTTCTTTGTCATAGACTTATCACGATTCAATATCGTTGGTTATAATCCCAACTGTATTTTAAATCTCCATCCATATACTCAAGGAACTTATGCAGATGATTTATGTTTGGAAATAATATTCTCCACTGGCTCATCTTAGCCTTGGTAACCAAATCTTATGAATGTACAATAGCACATACAATTTCACAGTGAAGTGAACTTCTTTATTTGGGAACATTAGGAACATAGAGTGCCAACTTCTGAAACATCTATCAACAGTAAAGGATCACATTCCTCTCTTCTTTAGAGGTTTTCTAAGCCTCTTAGGAATATAGTAAGATAGGGTGTTACCCCTTAAAGTCTTCTATAAATATTTTCATACGACTCTTTCATGAGCCCAAGCAGGCCAAGTGTTGTTGTTGTGATCTGATACCAATTTTTTAACACACCTGACCTGTAGCTGCTCTTTTAAGGTGTAGGGTATCAATTTTTTTTTTCTCTTAACTCTCTCTAGGTTCCCCTTTCACCAAAGTGTAGGTTCTTCCAAATCCACAGGCTCTTTCCTGGCCCCTTTGAAGTATTTGAATAGTAGGCACTAGATTTCCATTTTAGGTCCCTTCCTTCATATGACCTCGGGTTGTTCCCAAGAGACAACTCAAAGGGAAATTCAAAGCTTTAGGCTCTGAGTGTTCTCAAAACATCTGACTCTGAATTTCTCAAAATCCAAGATCACGATCACACACACACCATATCTACGGTACACACTTCTTTCATAACCAATAACTGAGATTTACTTCGGGAATTCAATGTTTAGGAGTTTCGAATGCTCCAAAGACCTCTTTCCTCCAAATTTATCTGTACCTGGAGTTACAGATTGAGCGCCACATTTTTTCCCTGATCAATGGTCGATATCTAGCCTTTGCACCACTTCAGGCAACTTGTAGTCAATTATCCTCCATGTTATTTCTTCCAGAGTACCAATCCTCCGAAGTAACAGATCTCACACCACGCGTCCTATTCCAATGGATGGTTAAGATGAACTTCAATGCTTCGTCCTTCATGATTTCTTGTGCCTTTACTCTTCAATTCCTCTGGAGTGACTTTCTRCAGAGTAAATCTCCAATCTCCACATGTCCCAACAACAGAAGGCTAGGATGATTCCTTACCTTTGGAGCTTCGAACGAATTCTAGTCAATGCTCCACTTCCTTTCCTCCAGATTTTCCACTTCTGGGCTCCACGATCTACTAATGTATGTCCCTCTCAGATCGATAGTCAAGATTTACTTCAAAATTTTAGTATTTAGGAGTTCTCAACTCACGTGACCCCACTTTCCTCCAAAGTGGCTATCTTCTGAAATGGAAGATCTGCTAACACTTTTCCTTAGCTGACAGATGACTCAAATGAACTCTTGCTCTCTGTCCCTCATTTGTTCTTGTTCAACATAATCCCTTTTCTCTGAGAATGATTTTTCTTTGAAATGGCATATCTTCTACCACGTGTCCCTTTCCAACAGATGGCTGGGATGACTTTGGGAGTTTGGGAATTTGGGGGATTCACCTCCTGTGTGGAGAATATGCTCAATTCCCTAGACCTACGAAGTCCGAAGGGATCTAAGGGTTAACGCTCATGTTCCTTCTCTAGATCCAATGATCCTGAAGAAATTTGGCTCCTTTCGAAGTAATCTCATCTATTCATATCCCAAACGAAAGGATATCTCCTTTCAGTGATTGAATATCACTATCCTTCCTCAGCTTTGTCATCTCCTTGAGTAATTAGGTATTTTGCACTATTTATCTTCATCTTAACACTTAGAGAAAGCTTCCGTGCACCCCTTGTGCTCATTTATCAACTCTATAACTTAAGGGTGTTCTCAGTCCTTTCCCACCTCACAGAGACTCTGGGCATACATGCAATACCTCTCATGAGCTTAATAGACTCATTCCTTCAGAACAAATGGGAGTGTAGGCATACACACGTGAGGCTATGCCCAAGGTCAATAAATTCGCAGTTCATTTATTTTAACTTGAGCCACCACGGGGCTCAGGCATTTACGTGTACAAGACAAAGAATTCCTTATTTTCTTAAATATGCAATTAGGGAGAATTAAATGGATACGATATAACCATTGAGAAAACATGCACATCCTGCAATATTAATAGGATATCCAACTCTAATTTGTAGTTACCACTTAAATACACAAGATATGAGAGTCCTTATCTATTATAGGTTGTATCCAACTAACTAACTATGAGTGTTTTCCTTTACACCCAACCATAGGCTTAGAGGCATTCATTCTTAGCACCCTAGCCACCCCCATGCCAAGCCATGATATCACCAAGGAATTTATGCCAATTCTCAACGATCCTTTCTCTTTCAAATCTTCCACAAGGTTTATCAGGTGCTTCCTCAACATCAAGCTCCCAGCCTTCTTCTCAAGTCCCATTCTCTACATACTCTCAGAGATTTCTCTCTCTTTCATGGCCTTCACAAGGTTTATCAGATGCTTCCTTAGCATCAAGCTTGTGGCCTTTTTCTCATTCTCTGTTGGTGAATTACTCGCATTCTCCACTCTTATTTTTATTCTCTGGCATGCCTTCCATGCACATCCCTCCTATTTTGGTCCTTTTGTTATATAGAAACCCAGTTTAGTATGGGTCTGCAGGACCTTGTGGTACTTTGGGATAACCTTCTCCAGCTAGACCATGCTTCCATTCATGGGGTAGTGGATGTTTAAACCACCAGTCCTTTTCTTATTAACTGATCTCTTATAGTTTTCACATTCTTTCCTCTAGTGATGACATGGCTAGTACTTTCAAGGCTTCATCCCCACAGTCAGTTATTGGAAATTCAAACAATAATACATTTACAATGTTCCTATGCCACAACATGGTAATCCTAATTAATGATTAATTACAAGTTCGGGTAAACAAGGGTGTTATAGACCAAAGTTTATAGTTAAATATGACAAAAAAACCTACAAGACACTCACCCTTTTTACATCACCTTCTTGCACATATGAAGTCTCACACAAGGTATATATGGGAACTGGAGGAACTAAGCTTCTACAAGAGTAAGGGAAAGGGAGGTGTATATCCACATCATTGTTCCTTCTTCTAGCTTATGTATGTGCATGATTATTACATATATTATCATAGGAATTCATGAATATTGAATCGTAATCAATCCATAAAATAAGTCTAGTCTCCAAAATATAACAACATCATTCATAAACACACATAAACAAGTAAAAAACACAAGAAGAAAGAGTATCTATCAACTGTATCTTTATTCATCATATCAACTTATTACATTCATGATTCTTTAATAATCTCAACCTATAAATATTCCACAAACTCTCTTTATCCCTTTAGCTCTCTCACTCTCCTTTTTCACCCCACCCATTACATATTTACACCCAAAATATAGGGCTTAAATCCCTATTATTATCTGTCACAAAATAGCTCATTACAATGCATGACATGGACAGCTTCAGTTAACTGGTTGTTTTATTTATTCTACTTCTAGATATTTATATAGATTTTATGTTGTTCTTATATTTCTGAAAAGGTGCACTTTCATCCTTCGCATTTTCTCCTCTCACTCGCTTGATTTATTTTTCCGATGTTCTATATTCATCCTACTCACCTTCCTTCCTTATGTACCCTTTCTTCTACACATTTTATCCCAAAATTGTATCCAAATTATCTTGTCCACCAAGCCCCCAACACTCACATGTGACTTTTCTCGAGCCACTCAAGTTTATTGCATGTTCTTACACCCTACAATGTATTTTTGCATGAGAACCTTTGCTTCATAGAGTATTGTAATTCATTTACATACCTTTTGTTATTCTTGGATTGTTTCTTGGGTATTCTATGTGATGCCCCCAAATGATTTCCTATACGTCTTCTTGTGTTCCTTATGCTTCTTTCAATAATCCTTATAGGTTTGTCCTTTTACCTCTTGAAGGCCTCTTCCCACCTAATAGTGGCCTAAGTCCGAAAAACATCATATGGAGTCATGTTTCCCCTGGAAACAACATCTATTTGATTGGGCGATATAATTTTGTTAAGCCTCTTCTTCCTGTAATTGTCTTCTCTATCAACAATCTGCTAAGGGTTCTTGAGTTCAATACAGTCATTTTTTGTGCCTATTCCCCTTTGCGAATCCTGCAAGTTTAGTGTGGGCATCATATACAAAGCCAATTTTTGGGAAACCTCTCTTTTTGTGGTATTTTGATCCATTTCCTTCTTATCTATTGTCTTGAACTTGTTATTGACTTTGTTCAAATATGTGTGCACATTTTCATTGGAAACGATGTGATTCTGTGCATCCGGTATGTTCTCTATGCATGAGTATTTTACCCCAGACAACATCGGAACTAGTTGTTCATCGATAACATCATGGTCCATAAACTTGAGGTCAATAGTATTTCCAAACATATTTCCTTCCCTATGCATCCCAGGGGGGAACTAGTACTTCTGGTGGATCCTTCCCCATTCGTATGAGTTCCTTAAATGACACCATGTGTGTTCTCTGGTAGTTGTATCTCGGTGTTGGCCTCCGGTATGCTATGGTTCTCTCTTCTTTTCTCACCTTCAAATGAAAAAATGAGTTACTTAACGAGATTCTTATGGTGTTTTTCTTTCGTGGTGATCCTATATGTCCCTTTCAGTCATAGCTAACTTGTCCAGACCACAACTGGAGTTGATAATTTGTTTCATAATTACCTCTTGATTAAAAAATCATTTGTATGATTCTTCCCTCATACTGTCAATCTATCATTATTTCTAGCAGATTATCTTGTTAAAAGACTTATACAACACTTTTGCGACCTTACACATCATCTCTCAAGCTATCGTTTCCATGCCTAGCTACTTTTAATGGTCTTGTCTTGTCCAACCTGTGAAGTAGTTCTTAAATATTCAATTTGTATATTTTCTTGGACCAATTTTGTCTTTGTATGTCATGATTAGCTCGGCTGCGTAAATTATGATACCTTAGTATTTCCTATCGCTACCTTTTTTTCTACTTTTTATTTGGTTTTTCTTGTTTTTCTTGCTTCTATGGTACACTTAATATAATACAGGTGTTTTGGCATAGCCCATATTACTTTGTAGAATAAAAACTATCTATATAGAGTTTCAACTCACTTTTGTTCAACATTCATTCCAGGATTTCCAACGACGCAACACCTATCTTGGTTATATGTTTTATCTATGTGACCTAACAAAGGCATGTGAAGCATCCTTGGGTGCTACAGATACCTGTTGTCATAAAGAAATATCAAATCACCAACTTGGAATCTCGTTGGTTTAATGTGGCGATCATGCCATACCTTCTCTCTAGCTTTTTTCACCTGCTGATGGAACCCTGCAATAAACCGGTCCTCCTCAAGCTGACCTAACTTCTCCAATATCTTCTCGTTTGTGCTAGTATCAGAGAGCTCAGTGATTTCTTTAATACGCAAGATGGGTAAAATGAACTCCAACTCCATTACTGCTTCCTTTTTGTATAGCAACCATAATGGTGTCTGCCCTATGAGATTTATACTTGTAGTTATGTAAGCCCATAAAACTGCAGGGACTTGCAATTCCCAATAATATCTCCTTACATTGTAGATATTTTTCAAATCATTTTCCAATATCTTATTAAACTATTCTACTGTGACATTAGTTTGAGGGTGATATGGTGTACTCTTTTGATGATGAATATGAAATTATTTAGTTGATGTTGCAATTGTTATGTTCAAAATGTGTGTACCTTGACAACTATGTAATATGCGTGGACATCCAAACCTTGTGATTACATTCTAGAAAATAAACCATGCAATAGCATCTGGAGTACAATTAGTAACTAGTGCTTCTTTCGCCCACCTATTCAAGTACTCTGTCCCGATGATGATGTATCTCACCAATGATCTCCTTGCTTGTGGGTTGATCGAAACTAAAAATTTAAGAGCCCACTTATTAAATTCTTGCAATGTGACTTGTGGATTTAACATCATTTCATATCTCTTAGATGGTTTTCCAACTATTTGACACATGTCGCAGGCATGACAATACACCTTTACATATTTGTGCAGTGTAGGCCACCAAAGTCATGCACATAAAGTATTATGTGTCATTTATTTTCCTACGTAATTCCCTCTAGCAATTTCATGGTGTACTTTCTTTAATATCAACAAAATTTTGTGATCTAGTACACAATGCCTCAATATTCCATCTTCTCCTAACTTATACAAGTTCCCTGCAATGAACTTGTAATTTGCTACTTTCACCGGCAATTTTTTCTTATGTGCAATTGTCATCTATGATGGGGCCATGCCTGTACATAGAAATTCCACAATGTCCACAAATCAATCATCCAACATCTTGACTAAATATAAGTGCACATCGGGTAAATTATCATCTAAATTACTTGCATCCTCTCCTGCCAATATGCGCGAGAGAAGATCTCATACTACATTCAAGTTTCCCAGTTTTTACTATGATGTCAAAGTCATATTCCTAAAATAATAAAAACCGTATGCATATTCTTCCTCCTAATACAGGCTTAATGAATAAGTACCTTAATAAAGAATGGTATGTATACATCTCGAAGTGAGACCCCAATAAGTAGTGCCTAAATTTATTTAGTGCATAGACCATTGCCAATACTTTCCTCTCTATAGTGGTATAATTCTTTTTAGATTTATACCATATCCTACATGAAAACACAATTGGATGATCAATGTCCTCCTCTTCCGGTTATGACACCACTGGGCACAATTCTATGGATGTTGCATCTACATGTACATGGATCTCCTTGTTCCATTCTGGAAATATCAAAATGGGTGCAGTCACCATTTTCTGCTTCAAATTGTCCAACCCCTTCTGGAAATCCTCATTCCACTGAAAATTGGCTTCCTTATTTAGTAATTTTTCCATGGGTGTTGTAATCTGTGCATATCCTTTGATAAACTTCCTGTAATAACCTGTATGAACCAAAGTTTCCCTTGACTATATGACTGATTTCAGAGGATACAATTCTATAATTACTATGAACTTTGTTGGATCAACCAATAGTCCTTTTTTTCATACTACATGTCCTAGTATAATTCCAAACATATACACTTTTTTAAGTTCAGTGAGATATCACACTGCTCGCATCGATCTAACATGAGTTGAAGAAATTCAATATGATCCTGCAGTAGGCTGAACACCATCTAGTCATCCAAGTAAATGTTAAAAATCTTATGGATGAACTCCTTGAATGTTTCCACTACTACTCTAGAAAACAATGCAGGGGTGTTCTTTAATCCAAATGACATCACCATATACTCATAACCGCGCCTCTCCATCATAAAAGTGGTTTTGTTTCTATATTCCTACGCAGTTATTATCTGATGGTATGCAGACAATCCATATGTAAATGGATACATTTCTTGACCTCCTACATTATCTGGTACCTCATCTGTGAATGGTGTTGGGAATGGGTCATGTACGCACGTGTCATTCAAATTCCTTAGATCCACATAGATCCTAATTCCTCCAATATTCTTTTCCTACACCACAATTGGAATAGTCCATTTGGATTCTTCAATTGGTTCAATGATACCTGCATCTAGCATCTTGTATATTCATCCTTGACCTTCTCCTTGTACCTTGGATTTAACCTGTAAGGTCTTTGTAATGTTGTCTTAGCTCTTGGTTTTAGTGGGATCTTCATTTTTCCTAAGTCACCTATGATTTTATTCATCTCTGAGAATGTGGTTGGAAATAAAACCTGATATTCCCACAATAAGTCAACAACCTTCTCAATTGTCACATCGTTCTAATAATATCCTATCTGTGAAAACTTAGGATTCTTCATTGTCCCAATGGTGACCTTTTTCGTCTTAATGGGATGTGTGTATGCTGCGGATGCAAGATCCGTCCATTCTACTATGCATTTTCCTTTTGTATCCGGTATTTTGAAATTCCTGGGATCCTCATCTTCATATTCTTCCTTTGTTACACTATAGCATTCTAATAGCTTATTGATTGTCATCATGAATTTGTACAAATGCATAAAGATACTACTTCGATAATTTCTACTTCTGAGAGCATATTTGCTTGAATTTCATGTAATTCTCTATGTATGGAGGGAGATTCATGTTTGAATTTGAATTTTACTCCGAATCTCCAGACCAATTCTTCCTAGCTTGTTGTCTCCATATGCATCTCCAATTCTAAATACCAATTCTTTAGGATTGTGTCCAATGCCTGTATGAATTTGTGCATCCGCTATATTTCTAGTACTATGCACCATAAGGCCCTACATATTTCTAAGTGAACTATTGATTTTCTCTATCCTTTGTATTTGTGTGCATATTCTTCTTCCTCGGTCCTAAAGAATATCCACATAAGTCTACTGCATTTTTCCCAGACTTTCATATCCTTTATGTGCACATCCCACCACCTAGTTGGAGTTTCCTTTAAGAAAAAATATAGTTTCAACATCCTTTTTTGTTCGAGCACCTGTAACTCAAATGGTTTTATAAATATACATAGGTGGATCACATAGCTTCGTTCCTATCGAGTGCAAATATTGTTTTATCCACGCACATTGTCTAGTTCATACTTCATGTATCGTGTACTGCCAATTTTCCAGACTGGACTTTCAATTCAATGCACACGAATTGATACTTATCCAACTCAGCGTGCCATCCATTGTCCAGTCGACATAATCTTCCATATATGCATTCATATTGTATGATTTGTTAATTTCCTTCCCTCTTGTTGGCACACTATATCTCTTTCCTTTTGAGGGGTCCAAAGGTGAAGTAACTTTTAGATCCCCAACCTAGAATACCATATCCCTATTTTTCAAGTTAATAATCCTCTCATTATCGAATTCCCATTCCAACCCTATCAATGATAGATATGGTTGACTTTCATCTAGTATCTCAATAAATTCAAAGTCGTCCATGCTGCACACCCTATCTATGTTCATGGTTATTCCCGTCAATCACCCAATCGAGACTATCTTATGTTGATTCGTCAGTCTTAACTGAAAAAGGAGCCATACAATCTCCCATCATATCCAAAGTTTGGTTAGGTGTCACATTCACATCAGATCCTAATTCCAAAGTAAAAATATCCACATCGTACTCTCCAATCTGTACATTAAACCCGAAAGCTTCATTGGTTCCCTTCCTGCGCAGTCCCTGATTTACCATTCTTTGTGTGATAGGGGTGTCCCTTACTTTTGTTTAGTGATCAATCATGTTATATAACATACCTAGCATAGTTTTGTCCTGCATTAGTTCTACACAACTCTTTAAAATCTTTGTTAGTGTACTTACTTATGCACTTGACTTCTTGGGTATAGCTCAATCTTCTATACGCGGAAGAAGTCATGTTGATTCTCCACCATGTGGTACAAGTATTTCCTTTCTTACGCTCTGATATGTCTCTTTTTTTTGTTATGGATTGAATGCTGGTATAGGACCTGTTGTGGATTGAATGCTGGTATAGGACCTACTAACTTCCATACCAACTGCTCCATCTAGTTTCCTGTAGTTTCCATATCAACGTTTTTCCTAGCTCCTCCACACGTAACGACTGCAGTTTTTGATCCTTCACTATATCTTTCGGCTGAGATCATGTACATAGTATGATTCAAAGTTTGATTTGGGCTTCCTGTGTCCTTCCATTTCGCAACTAGTTGAGGGAAGTCTTATGTCACATGATCTAGGGCTTTGTAGTATGTGCACATCGTACACGAATTCTAGAAATCATGGGCCAAGTATATAGGTGGATTACAATTATAACAAAGAATCATTCTCTGTCCTCCTCTACCAAAAGTTCATATTCCCTGGCATCTACCACATTTACCTTTTTTCCCCTTATTGAACCCTCTATGAACTTTATATTGTGCACCACCTCCTTCTATTTTGATATTCTCTTGTATTCTATACATATCTTATGTGCACTCCCTTAATAGATCGAATGCACAAAAATCCTTCTCTTCATGCCCTATCGACTTGAAAAAGTGGCAAAAAACATTCTTGGGTGTACTTTGATACTTATGTAGTAATGGACACTCTGTGGGGTGATGTCTCCATTTCTTACATATCTTGCAATATCCTCCTCATAATAGTGGATTTGGTGCTCTAGCTGCTAAATACTGTGCAAATGTTGGGAATTCATCCTTGTGATGGCGCTCTGTCCTACATTTGGTACACCAAAATCATTCTATATTCTCCCTTCCTTTTGTAATATCAACCATATAAATTGTTAATGCAACCAACTGCATCTGAACCTATACCATTCCTCTCGTGTCTCCTACCAGAGATGCCTCTAGTTTCATTGCAATCTCTAGGGCCTGGGGTTGCAATGTAACCTTGTGTTGAATCAAGGGCCTCTGAATGTGTGGTATAAGTTCAATAATAAACCAATCTTTATGTTTTTGATATGGAATTTGGAAATTCAATCTCCCCATAACATCCTTAAAGCGCTAGTCAAACTCCCATACAAACTTTGTTTGTAGCTATTTTATCTATTTTCTCCTAGTGATGTACTGTGATTCCTACATTGGATTTTTTAACTCTTTTAATTTCTCTTTCTTAATCTCTTCTAAAGTCATGGCCTATTATTTAGTATTAATACTCTATAACTTCATATACCATACTCGCGCACGACCTCTAAATATTGTTTCTAACTACACATTTTTTACGACATCGTCATTTATATTTTTAGCGGCCCAAACTATTTCGCATACAAACAATTGTTGTTCTAGATCCACTGACCCCACTCCCTTGAATTAAGGAAATCTAAGTGTATTATCCACTCCTACCATGTTGGCATGTGTAGTCCCTCCTCTTGGTGATGTTTGTGGACTCAATTTTGACTCTGACTCTGCGCACTACTCCCACTATTTTGACTACTATTAATACGTACTCCTTGACTAACTATGATATATTTTGAAAAATGTTCACCTGTTATCTCTGATTGTGGGGACGCACATGGGGTCATGGATTCAACACATAATCCTTTCTGAGTAATACTTAATGGCTCCTCTATTATTGGATTGGATTCAAACCCTTCTTCTTTTCCTCCTACATATGGTATCTCCATGATTAAAACTAGTACACAATGTTTGCTTTCTTTCATCTTACTGTGCTGCTCTTCTTTCCAAGCCACATTCTTTTTCATCTTGTACCTTCTTCCTCCATGCAACTCTCTAAAACCATACTCTTCCTATGGTATGTTTTCTTCTTACATCCTCAGTCCCTTCCTTCTTTGTTCATTTCTTCCTTCTCTCAGACGATTCCCCTATCATCCTATGACTTCCCATATGTGTGAAAAACCATTTTAGTTGTCGCACTTCATAATCATCACACATTTTTCACATAAATACATATTTATCCACGTATTTAATGATTTCAAGAACCTTCCATGTGGACCTTTGAAAAACCCTCTTTCTGCAACACTGTATGACTTAATGCAATCCATTACAAATTCTATAACATAACACCCTAGTACACTATCTAACCAAAAATCAATTGCTTGAGTAGTTGGGTTACTTACTGAATTCGGTTTTCTTGCCAATGCAAGAGTCCAATTCTTTGGTGTTGTAGCACTAAACCTTCCTATGTTCTCTACCAACCTTTCTAGCCACTTGGTTAGAATTTTTTCCCAAGGAAAATTTCATGCAGATCTGTGAAGACATAACTTTGCATCCATTTCTTGTCACCCATTTGAGGGTTCATGTTCTCTTGTCACGCAAATTATCATTCTTTTAATTCCATCCAGTCTGTGATCTCCTTCTTAGTTGGCCTCCAAAACATCCCCTTAGTCTTAATGTCTCAGTCCCGGCATTGGAACCATTTTTTGGGCTACTCTGTTCTACGCAAGGGCTATAAGACCCAAGGTTCTAGTAAACTATTACCAACAAACCCACAAGATATCGACCCTTTTGACATTACATTCTTGTGAAGATAAAGTCTCACCCGAGGTATTTATGGGAAATGCATGGACCAGGCTTTTGTAAGAGTAAGGAAAAGGGAGGCGTATATCCACATCATTGTTCCTTATTCTAGCTTATGTATGTGTGCAATTATTATAGATATTATCACAAGAATTCATGAATATTTCACCATAATTAATCCATAAAGTAATTCTAGTATATGAAATATAACAACATCATTCATAAACACACATAAACAAATAAATAACACAAGACACAAAATTATCTCTCAACTCTGTCTTTATTCATTGTAGAGGCATATATCCACATCATTGTTCTTATTCTAGGTTATGCATGTGTGCGATTATTATAGATATTATCACAAGAATTCATGAATATTTCACTGTAATTAATCCGTAAAATAATTCTAGTATATGAAATATAACAACATCATTCATAAACACACATAAAAAAATAAATAACACAAGGCACAATATTATCTCTCAACTCTGTCTTTATTCATTGTATCAACTTATTACATTCATGATTCTTGCATAATCTCAACGTCTATAGATTCTACAAACTCTCTCTATCCCTCTAGCTCTCTCTCTCTCCTTTTTCACTCCACACATTACATATTTATACCCAAAATAAAGGGCTTAAATCCCTATTTTTTTCTATCCCAAAATATCCCATTACAATGCATGGCATGGCCAACTTCAATTAATTGGTTGTTTTCTTTCTTCTACTTTTCTCTCTTTATACAACTTTTCTCTATTCTCGAAAAGGCGCAATTTCATCCTTTGATCTTTTTCCTCTCGCTCGTTTTCCTTCTTCTCTCTATGTGCTATATTTTTCCTCTACATTATGTTCATCTTGCACATTCTCTTTCCTTCTGTGCCCTTTCTTCTATGCACTTTCTTATGCACATTTTCTCCCAAAATTGTGTCCAAAACTTCCTTTCCAACATTGATACTAACTTTGTTGTTGCATATCAAACACTAGGTGTAGGAAGATCAGTTGAAAATTTTCATCTCCAAGATGGAATACTATGCCATCTCTATTTTTCTTCCAGAGAGTGTGCAAAAAGAATTTGGTAAGATCATTACATTTTTGTGGCATGACTCCTTAGCACGGGAAAAATAGTGAAAATACTACAAAAGTATTTTTATTTATTGATTCTTTGACAAGATGTCAGCAAGTATATTAGATCATGCACCATCACCAAACATACCATTAATAAATAGGGGCTATACACCCCTCTTCCTACTCTTTATAGGCCTTGGGAGTCCATATCCATGGATTACATGTCTAGTCTATCTTCAAACAAGCATGGTAATGACTGTAACTTCGTGGTGGTTAATCGATTATCTAATATGGAAGTTTTGAAACCCTCCAAGAAGAGAATCACAATCAAGGCCACTACTAATCTCTTCTTCGAGCATGTTTTGGTTATTTTTGGGCTATCATAGACTATTATCTCAAATCATGATAGTAGGTTATTAAGTACATTGTCGTCTAGTCTATGGTCATTAACGAACACCAATCTCACCAAATCAACTTCCTTGCACCCCTAAATCGATGCATAGATGGAGGTAGTCAATAGATTGTGCATATCGTGAAAATGTATAACTCCAAACATATCTACACATGGGATGAGATCCCTCGTTATTTTCAGAATAGCTACAATCTATCCCTTCATAGCTCTACTAGCCACAACCCTTTTCAGGTGTGCTTGGGGTTCCAACCATTGGCCCCAATTAATGTAGTGTTTTCCATTGAAATCACAAGGGAAGAATACACACATACTCAAATGGAGGATGATAAGGAAACATAATATTTGAATAGATTCAACACATTTTCCAACAAGTCCATGAAATCTTGCATAAATTCAATGACAAGTACAATCAATGACATGACCAACATCAGGGTCCACTCAATTTTCCAGGCTCATGATAAGGTCTGATTACATTTGTAGAAAGAGCACCTTGTAATACCCCATTGAAATTTATTCCCACTTTGATATGGTCCTTAGAACATTACCAAGGTTGTCGGTGATGTTTGTTTTGAATTAAGTACTCCCCCATTACTTGTTCTACATCCCATCTTTAATGTGTAGCTCCTTCCTCCATATTTTCCACCTCTATTGGACACCTTAGAGGTAGTTTAACACTTTGCCTCTATAGAAATCAACCCTAACTCCGTTGAGAATGGTAAAATTGATCAAATCATGGATACATATATGAAAGGAACCTTCCAAAAGAACATACATCTCTATCAAGTTATCAAAGTAGGGAAACATCTTTACCAAGGAAAGTGGCTTACTATGAGTCAAATTAAAAAAACCTTTCCCCATCTGATGAGGGAACTTGATGCAATGGAGACCATTTGTTTCTAAGTGGGGCGGAATAATTCAAGTTTATATCAGTGGTTTCCCACCTCTTCTATGAACTCAATGGTTCTCTATCTTCTTGGAAGTTTTCTATGGTTTTTCGGGTCCCAAACTTTTGGGGCTACTTTGAGGCCCTAAAGGATGTTTTTTGGACATTCGTAGGGATAGGGGTTTCCATGGAATGCCATTTCCCCAACCAAAAGATATAATCCTTGTATATTTATTTCCAACGAGCTACCGTGCACCCCAAATGTAGATCATATGAAAAATTTTCACCCCCACTAACCACCTTGGGGCCCATAATACTTTTGATGTTTCATATTCTAGGGTTAGGGTTTTGATGTTTAGGCTTTCTTCCTATTTTTCTTTTACGATTCATAATAAAATGCCCCTTTTCGACCTCTTTTTAATTATATTTTTGTGAGTGAGCATAGCCAACATCTATTTTTCTTCAGAGATAAACTACCACCATTCTAGTTAGTTTGTGTTCTACAATATTCAATTATTTATTCATTAATACAAGTTGGGTTTCACTGTATTTCTATGTTCTCTTCTATAGTTTTGTTTGGTTCTCATTTTGTTCTCAATATAATCTAGATAAAAATGAAATCCTTCTTATTAATGACTTCTAATCATGTCTCTAATGAAAATGTGAGATTTTGATTTGCAGTAGTTTTTTAGCTTTGTATTATGTGAAATTTTTATAGGATTCAAGTTGCTAAAAAACTTGTAGTTGCTACAGAATCTTTGAAAACTTGAAGCTTATTAAAAATATACAAAAACTTGTAGCAAATTGAAAACACACAAATTGTTTACCAGAATCTGGTTTTCAAACAAAGTTCCATCCAATTTCACCTTTAGAAAAGGTTTTCATAGTTGAAATATATATATATATATATATATATATATATATATATATATATATATTTATATATCATAAAGAAATTAGGTTGAAGTAGAAGTATGTGGAACACCACTTTGACTTACAACCTCCATTTCAGACTACTTTATAAAACCTTGGAAAAAAATTTCTCTATATAATGGTTTCTGATATATCATCAATTAATGGCCATTAACTAATAATGAGATTCCTTCATCATCAATAGTCTTCAATTTCACAAAACCATTACAAAAACTATATCTACTTCATATGCTCCGAACCAATGAGTAGAGATTTTTCCTTGATAATATTTAAATTTTGAATAAAAAGGTAAGGCAGAGTCACTTTCCTTAAATTGCTTCTTCTTAATAAATTGTTTGTGACACTTTTTCCTTTATTTATAAATAAGAATAATGTGTTAGATGGCATCGCGATGCATTTCATTAAGCTCATTGATATGTTCCAAACTATGTTTATGTACTTTTGAAAGATCCATTCCTACTTGCATTGTATTTCTTAGATTTTTAACTTGAAAATAAATAGGTAGAAATAAATGCTTTCCATATAAAAATTCATACGGTGTGAATCTATTAGTGTTTCTCCATGTTTGTCCAATATTCCCAAAGTTCTTACAGAATCCTATGTACCCAATATTTATGATGAAGTTGAACTATTTTGGTTAGAATGGTATCCAAAACTTTGTTAGTAGATTCCAATTTCCCATTGTCTCGTGGATGGTATGTTGTGTAGATAGACCCTATGTTGAATTTTTGGTGGTTTGAATGACCTTCATTCCCATTCTAACTAAAGCATGAAGAGGACAACCTTCACAAATTGTGAGATTATTTTTCGACATTGTTTTGCCAATATTAGTGAAATCCCAGTAGTAAGTAGTTAGAAGTACGTTGGATACCTGGTAGATATGATCATCTAGAGTGATAATAACACTATGGGGCTGGGACTCATAAATAGCATGATGTTTCCACATACAAGGTTTTCCTAAAATAACATAACAATCTTTGAGTGGGGAAACATCACACAATACCTCATCGTTGAAGGGATTAATGTTGAATTATGGGTGGCACTATTGTCTGATGTGAATATCTCATCCATTGCTCAACGAACCAATGATGAATTTTTGTGGGTGTTGCACTATCAACAAATTGAAGATATTGATGACGTCAACCGAGATCAGGTTCTTTTGGTTCTTTTTATCAACAATGAAATGTAGTGGGCCTCCCTTCACCAACGTCTATGAATAGAAGAGGCACTTCCCTTCCTCAAGCTCCTTCAAATCGTCTGGTTGTATCTTTGTGGTGGTGATGGTAGCACCAGGTTCCACATCAATGATCTATTTTTTATTATCCTACTTCAAATCGAATTATGATTTGATGTTCAAAATTTCCTTTAAAATCGACCAAAAGTTTCTATTTTGAATGACATTCGTTAATGTTGTCCCAGGGTCTTTTGTGGAATGCACACCACTTTCTAGTGTCCTTCTTTGTCTTCCCATCATCCTTTCTTTTCCTGCAGTTTGGACTGACTCTCTTCAATTTTTCTTTCCTTGATATGTACCTTGTTCTACAAGTTAGGGCCACATTTTCCATTCTAATGTTGTTGCATGTTTGCAAACCTGAACTCCTACTTATTTTTCTACTTAAAATTCTTCTCGATTTCGACAACATATCAATAAGAAACTCCTAATGAGAAGATTTACAAGAAATCCATTTGTTTTTGGATGTACTATGCATGCCACTACGGTACTTTAGAACTAGGTGTCACTTAGAGTCTCTGGTACCCATATTTGAGTGTAAGTCATGGAATATTTTGGTGTACTCCAACATTATCTAGTCTCTTTCATGACGAAAGTTATCCATTGTGTCTACTAGTCATCATGGTTTCTAAAAACGATAGAAATCCTCATTGATGACATCAATAAAGGTCTCCCAAGTGGGTCATATCCTAAATTCCATAGACTCATATTCATTATGTCATTCCTAGTAACATTACCACCAATATTTGGCACTGGGAGGGATTTAAGGAGATTGAAGGTGATCTTTTCAATGTTGAATTTTTTTTCAGTAGAGTAGTACCCTCTAAAAGATTTATCGATTTATACAAACCATATGCATCTATCTAGCTTTCAAATAAGGGGATATAAAATTTAACTTGTTGCTTAAAAGGTGGCACACCTCCAAAATTGTTGTTTGTTGAAGGTGCCATGCTTTCCATTCACAGTCATCAAATGATCTAGGTGAATTTGTCCGTCATATCCTTCCATTGTCATATGAGGGCTTCCTCAAGAAAAAAATTGAAAGGAAATATTGCTCCATCAACTCTCTTTTCTCATGTCATGAGAGGTTGCTTGGGTTGGTGAGAGGATGCATCCCCAAGTGAAACTAGTTCAATACCCAACTCTCTATAGCCCGAGACATGATACCATTGATCTAGATTATATTGAGAAAAACATGATATACAAAAAAACGATGGTACATAACAAAAAAATTTAGTGAAACCCAACTTCTATTAATAAATAAAATAACAAATATTATAGAAAACAAACTTGCTAAAATGGTGGTAGCTCAGCTTCGAAGAGATAGAGATGTTGGCTATGCTCATTTACAACGTTATGGTTACAAATAGGCCGAAAATATCATTTTATCATGAAGCCTAAAATAAAAAGAGAAAAAAAACCCTAACCCTAGAAGATGAAACCTCAAAAGTATTGTAGGCCCCAAGGTAGTTAGTTGATATATTAACTTCCCAGGGTGCAAATTTTGCATACGATCTCCATTTATGGTGCACATATCTTGTTGGATATAAATAATCAATGATTAAATCTTTTGTCCAGGATTGAGATGTTCCATAGGAACTCGTGGCCCCCAAATGTACAAAAAACGTTGTTTAAGGCCTCAAAACGGCCCCGAAAGTTTGGAACCTAAAACATTGTAGAAAACCTTCTAAGAAGATAGAGAACAATTGAGTGAATGGAAGAGGTGGGAAGCTATATATATATCCATGTTGATTAATTTTTGCCAAAAATTCAATTTTATAGATCAAAGAAATATTTTTTCCAAGCATACTTGGTAAGCAACAAAAGCGAACAATATTCTCAAGGTATTTTCTCATCATATCTTAATAAAGATTCTTTAAATTCTTGAAAACATATTTTATAACATCTATATTTTAACTTATAATTTCCTAACGATGAGGGAATAATCATACTATATAAATCCAACAAATCCCAATATATCATGAAGCCTATCGCACATTTTTATGATGATATATAATGATGCTTTTAAATCTATGATTATAACTTGTTATTAAATCAAATCATGCTTGTACGAGTTAATTAAAAATGGTGGAGACTGAATTTCCTATCAACATATGTCATGTCATCATTTGAACTAATTCTTATGATGGGGCATGCACACAAGGAGGTATGTTGATTCCAATTTTAGAAGCCTTGATTGCATTTGATACAAGGAACGTTTGTTCAAGAACAAGTACATTGAACGTTTGTTCAAGAACAAGTACATTGAAATTAATGCATGGCAACAATTTCTACATTTAAAGGCATCGAGCCCTCACTAGAGTAAGGGATATCCACTAGATTCACTCATTGAACCAGGGAAGAATGTTATTTATTTCATCAAAAAGTATATTACTTGTGAGGTTCACTATAGTACATTCTTTCTATATCATGTTTGTCTCTTATTGCATGTGAAAGAGGGTTTGTTGATAAATTTTCCATATTTCTTGTGGAAAAGTTTAACAAAAATGGCAGCATAAATCGAGAAGCACCCTTCCAGAAAGGAAAAGAGTGTTTATCATAATGGTCTCATAAATCATATGGTGAAAGCTGAGTCACACATGTTCAATCTGACCTCGGAGGAATTCCTACAAGCGCAAGAGTTTCAAGAAAACTATGCTACAATAATTAGAGGAACATGTATTGTAGCTTTAAATTGAAAGACATTAGAGGGTTCATCCAAGGGTAAGAAAGAAAGAATTTGTAGTTCATAAAAGGGTAAGAAAAAGAACATTTCAGTTTCACTAAAATGAAAACAAGCACTGACAGAAGAAAAAGGTCACAACTCTTGATAGAATTGAAATCTTTAGGAACCACACATCTAGAGTTAAACTTTGAAAATTGTCTAAAGAAACCTATAACGAAATTCTCGAAATTGAATATGCAAAATAAAAATATGATCGAATCGGAAACACAAGGTGCAGATGCATATGATCTGGAAAAGAAGTTCAAACAGTAGATATCCTTGAGGTTATTCCCAAGGTAACCCTTGCGCAAACCTTTAGTTATATTAAGAAATCTAGAAGGAAAAATCCGTGGAGAAAAATAAAGGAGTTAGAACAACAAATTTCTCAATTGAAGATCTCAAAAGAACAACTTTAAGTAAAAAAAAATTAATTAAAGAAAAAAAAGGAATGTTGACATCAGAAATAATCCCAAAAACAATATTAAAAAATAAAATATACATGATAAAAAGAAAAAGACATTAATTTTAATCCTTAGTAATGATATAAAGTGAAAAATTAAAATAAAAATATCTTATAAAAATTACCTCAAAATTTTATAAACCAAGTCATAAATGATACTGTCTTTAATACACTAGCGTATGCATCTAAAAAAAATCAATATGTAACATTGGGAAGATCAAGATGCTATATATAATCTAGAATAGAATTTGCAAGAGGTTAAAGTTAACTTTTTCATAATTTCATACAAGTCCGCATGGTAAATAATATAATCCAAAATATATTATTTTATAAAAATCTGGTTCATAAGAAAACGTGAGTTATGGAAAACTTCCTATTAAGATTCATGAGAATTATAAAGGACAAAAATAAAATCCTAAATGATTATTTATTCATAATTTCATAAAGTTCAAGAGGTGAATAATATAATCCAAAATATATTATTTTATTAAAATCTGGTTTATAAGAAAATATCAAAGGTTATGGAAAACTTTCTCTTCAAAATTATGAAGAAAAATGAAATTACATAGTTAAAATTAACTTATTCATAATTTCATACAAGGTGTTATCATTGAAATTTCGTCCGCAAATGGTTAGGAATCCAACATCTCCAAACAACTATTAGTTCATTCATGGTCCAAAAAATGCATTTTCAAAGGGCACAAACTATACAACTAGATATAAAATCAACATGGGCTTAGAATACAAAGGAAGCGTGTGAGCACATCCAAGAATGATGCATTTATGATTCTAGTTGGCCTCCCACCCACTTCTGGTTCATCTCCCAAATTGATTTGACTCTCAAATCCAAACTAAATCCAAGTTGGGGGCTGGTCAAAAACCTAAGGGTGCCCTAAAGGCCCCCTTGTTCACACTAAAGATTGATTGGATAATGTCTCAAAGATTTTCTAAAAAAAGAGGCCATGGATGCACTACATTTTCAAGAATCTATTTGTAATGTTATGCTCCCTCTATTCTCCGACAAAGAACCTCTTTCCTTCTTGGATCATACTAACATCATTTCATTGAGTCATTCTCCTCACCTCTTGAGGGAATCAGATTTGGATTTTTTCACCATTTTCTTTTTAGTTTGTTATTTATAAGAAGAGCTCTCACATAGGGGATTCAAGAGCCCTCCCTTGGAGGAAGCGGGGACCCATAAGTCTTCCTCTCTCTTTGGTGTTTTCTCACTAATACAATCTATCAATTGGTGGCATGACTATTAATCAATTGTGTGATTTATTTTGGTTCTAATTTCTTTATACATTATAATTTCATTTATTTAGTTACTATTAGTTTAGTTTATTTATTTCGTGAGCTTGATGTGTCTAATTCTTTCACTAACTTTTGACCCAACTAGAAAACTGGACTTGCAAGTGTCCCTCTTTTGCTCATTCAAGTGGCCAAAAAGATACAACACAAGTCTGCAATGTAATCCAAAATATATTATTCTATAAAAATCTGGTTAGAGATTCAAAACTTTTTCCTTTTTCAACCCGTCCTCTGTATAAAGAGAATAAGTCAATACTTGGACAACGAAAATATATCTGCAATATTAATTGATAAGGAAGCATGGACAAATAAATGCTAAACCAATCCGCAATATCAGATATCGACCAACTGTGATTCTACTCTGCTATAACACTATTCAATAAAGAGTTAGTTCCTTGTTATAAAAGAGAAAGATTAGAGCTATCAGCATATTGTCTTATAACTTTAGTCGATTAGGTATAACTATCTAATGCATTGGCAACTTTGGTTGCCCAGGTCTACGCAAACTACCACCCTGATCCAAATATATATTTGTTCGACATCGAAAGCGTGACACGCAATCCACTTTCAGTACATCAAATCAAAATAAAAGGCCATGGAGAGATTCGCGACATAGTAGATTCTTATAATGATACCTACGCAGACAGACATTACTACCTGGTGACGGACATATAAACAGCGTGAGAAAAATAACCTCAAACATCCGAAGGTTGAAGTGAATATATATATATATATACAGCGTGAGAAAAATAACCTCAAACATCCGAAGGTTGAAGTGAATATATATATATATATATATATATATATATATATATATATATATATATATAT
>JASDQU010587788.1:0-25879 GCA_032191745.1 Picea mariana | reverse complement strand
CACTTCTGGGCTCCACGATCTACTAATGTATGTCCCTCTCAGATCGATAGTCAAGATTTACTTCAAAATTTTAGTATTTAGGAGTTCTCAACTCACGTGACCCCACTTTCCTCCAAAGTGGCTATCTTCTGAAATGGAAGATCTGCTAACACTTTTCCTTAGCTGACAGATGACTCAAATGAACTCTTGCTCTCTGTCCCTCATTTGTTCTTGTTCAACATAATCCCTTTTCTCTGAGAATGATTTTTCTTTGAAATGGCATATCTTCTACCACGTGTCCCTTTCCAACAGATGGCTGGGATGACTTTGGGAGTTTGGGAATTTGGGGGATTCACCTCCTGTGTGGAGAATATGCTCAATTCCCTAGACCTACGAAGTCCGAAGGGATCTAAGGGTTAACGCTCATGTTCCTTCTCTAGATCCAATGATCCTGAAGAAATTTGGCTCCTTTCGAAGTAATCTCATCTATTCATATCCCAAACGAAAGGATATCTCCTTTCAGTGATTGAATATCACTATCCTTCCTCAGCTTTGTCATCTCCTTGAGTAATTAGGTATTTTGCACTATTTATCTTCATCTTAACACTTAGAGAAAGCTTCCGTGCACCCCTTGTGCTCATTTATCAACTCTATAACTTAAGGGTGTTCTCAGTCCTTTCCCACCTCACAGAGACTCTGGGCATACATGCAATACCTCTCATGAGCTTAATAGACTCATTCCTTCAGAACAAATGGGAGTGTAGGCATACACACGTGAGGCTATGCCCAAGGTCAATAAATTCGCAGTTCATTTATTTTAACTTGAGCCACCACGGGGCTCAGGCATTTACGTGTACAAGACAAAGAATTCCTTATTTTCTTAAATATGCAATTAGGGAGAATTAAATGGATACGATATAACCATTGAGAAAACATGCACATCCTGCAATATTAATAGGATATCCAACTCTAATTTGTAGTTACCACTTAAATACACAAGATATGAGAGTCCTTATCTATTATAGGTTGTATCCAACTAACTAACTATGAGTGTTTTCCTTTACACCCAACCATAGGCTTAGAGGCATTCATTCTTAGCACCCTAGCCACCCCCATGCCAAGCCATGATATCACCAAGGAATTTATGCCAATTCTCAACGATCCTTTCTCTTTCAAATCTTCCACAAGGTTTATCAGGTGCTTCCTCAACATCAAGCTCCCAGCCTTCTTCTCAAGTCCCATTCTCTACATACTCTCAGAGATTTCTCTCTCTTTCATGGCCTTCACAAGGTTTATCAGATGCTTCCTTAGCATCAAGCTTGTGGCCTTTTTCTCATTCTCTGTTGGTGAATTACTCGCATTCTCCACTCTTATTTTTATTCTCTGGCATGCCTTCCATGCACATCCCTCCTATTTTGGTCCTTTTGTTATATAGAAACCCAGTTTAGTATGGGTCTGCAGGACCTTGTGGTACTTTGGGATAACCTTCTCCAGCTAGACCATGCTTCCATTCATGGGGTAGTGGATGTTTAAACCACCAGTCCTTTTCTTATTAACTGATCTCTTATAGTTTTCACATTCTTTCCTCTAGTGATGACATGGCTAGTACTTTCAAGGCTTCATCCCCACAGTCAGTTATTGGAAATTCAAACAATAATACATTTACAATGTTCCTATGCCACAACATGGTAATCCTAATTAATGATTAATTACAAGTTCGGGTAAACAAGGGTGTTATAGACCAAAGTTTATAGTTAAATATGACAAAAAAACCTACAAGACACTCACCCTTTTTACATCACCTTCTTGCACATATGAAGTCTCACACAAGGTATATATGGGAACTGGAGGAACTAAGCTTCTACAAGAGTAAGGGAAAGGGAGGTGTATATCCACATCATTGTTCCTTCTTCTAGCTTATGTATGTGCATGATTATTACATATATTATCATAGGAATTCATGAATATTGAATCGTAATCAATCCATAAAATAAGTCTAGTCTCCAAAATATAACAACATCATTCATAAACACACATAAACAAGTAAAAAACACAAGAAGAAAGAGTATCTATCAACTGTATCTTTATTCATCATATCAACTTATTACATTCATGATTCTTTAATAATCTCAACCTATAAATATTCCACAAACTCTCTTTATCCCTTTAGCTCTCTCACTCTCCTTTTTCACCCCACCCATTACATATTTACACCCAAAATATAGGGCTTAAATCCCTATTATTATCTGTCACAAAATAGCTCATTACAATGCATGACATGGACAGCTTCAGTTAACTGGTTGTTTTATTTATTCTACTTCTAGATATTTATATAGATTTTATGTTGTTCTTATATTTCTGAAAAGGTGCACTTTCATCCTTCGCATTTTCTCCTCTCACTCGCTTGATTTATTTTTCCGATGTTCTATATTCATCCTACTCACCTTCCTTCCTTATGTACCCTTTCTTCTACACATTTTATCCCAAAATTGTATCCAAATTATCTTGTCCACCAAGCCCCCAACACTCACATGTGACTTTTCTCGAGCCACTCAAGTTTATTGCATGTTCTTACACCCTACAATGTATTTTTGCATGAGAACCTTTGCTTCATAGAGTATTGTAATTCATTTACATACCTTTTGTTATTCTTGGATTGTTTCTTGGGTATTCTATGTGATGCCCCCAAATGATTTCCTATACGTCTTCTTGTGTTCCTTATGCTTCTTTCAATAATCCTTATAGGTTTGTCCTTTTACCTCTTGAAGGCCTCTTCCCACCTAATAGTGGCCTAAGTCCGAAAAACATCATATGGAGTCATGTTTCCCCTGGAAACAACATCTATTTGATTGGGCGATATAATTTTGTTAAGCCTCTTCTTCCTGTAATTGTCTTCTCTATCAACAATCTGCTAAGGGTTCTTGAGTTCAATACAGTCATTTTTTGTGCCTATTCCCCTTTGCGAATCCTGCAAGTTTAGTGTGGGCATCATATACAAAGCCAATTTTTGGGAAACCTCTCTTTTTGTGGTATTTTGATCCATTTCCTTCTTATCTATTGTCTTGAACTTGTTATTGACTTTGTTCAAATATGTGTGCACATTTTCATTGGAAACGATGTGATTCTGTGCATCCGGTATGTTCTCTATGCATGAGTATTTTACCCCAGACAACATCGGAACTAGTTGTTCATCGATAACATCATGGTCCATAAACTTGAGGTCAATAGTATTTCCAAACATATTTCCTTCCCTATGCATCCCAGGGGGGAACTAGTACTTCTGGTGGATCCTTCCCCATTCGTATGAGTTCCTTAAATGACACCATGTGTGTTCTCTGGTAGTTGTATCTCGGTGTTGGCCTCCGGTATGCTATGGTTCTCTCTTCTTTTCTCACCTTCAAATGAAAAAATGAGTTACTTAACGAGATTCTTATGGTGTTTTTCTTTCGTGGTGATCCTATATGTCCCTTTCAGTCATAGCTAACTTGTCCAGACCACAACTGGAGTTGATAATTTGTTTCATAATTACCTCTTGATTAAAAAATCATTTGTATGATTCTTCCCTCATACTGTCAATCTATCATTATTTCTAGCAGATTATCTTGTTAAAAGACTTATACAACACTTTTGCGACCTTACACATCATCTCTCAAGCTATCGTTTCCATGCCTAGCTACTTTTAATGGTCTTGTCTTGTCCAACCTGTGAAGTAGTTCTTAAATATTCAATTTGTATATTTTCTTGGACCAATTTTGTCTTTGTATGTCATGATTAGCTCGGCTGCGTAAATTATGATACCTTAGTATTTCCTATCGCTACCTTTTTTTCTACTTTTTATTTGGTTTTTCTTGTTTTTCTTGCTTCTATGGTACACTTAATATAATACAGGTGTTTTGGCATAGCCCATATTACTTTGTAGAATAAAAACTATCTATATAGAGTTTCAACTCACTTTTGTTCAACATTCATTCCAGGATTTCCAACGACGCAACACCTATCTTGGTTATATGTTTTATCTATGTGACCTAACAAAGGCATGTGAAGCATCCTTGGGTGCTACAGATACCTGTTGTCATAAAGAAATATCAAATCACCAACTTGGAATCTCGTTGGTTTAATGTGGCGATCATGCCATACCTTCTCTCTAGCTTTTTTCACCTGCTGATGGAACCCTGCAATAAACCGGTCCTCCTCAAGCTGACCTAACTTCTCCAATATCTTCTCGTTTGTGCTAGTATCAGAGAGCTCAGTGATTTCTTTAATACGCAAGATGGGTAAAATGAACTCCAACTCCATTACTGCTTCCTTTTTGTATAGCAACCATAATGGTGTCTGCCCTATGAGATTTATACTTGTAGTTATGTAAGCCCATAAAACTGCAGGGACTTGCAATTCCCAATAATATCTCCTTACATTGTAGATATTTTTCAAATCATTTTCCAATATCTTATTAAACTATTCTACTGTGACATTAGTTTGAGGGTGATATGGTGTACTCTTTTGATGATGAATATGAAATTATTTAGTTGATGTTGCAATTGTTATGTTCAAAATGTGTGTACCTTGACAACTATGTAATATGCGTGGACATCCAAACCTTGTGATTACATTCTAGAAAATAAACCATGCAATAGCATCTGGAGTACAATTAGTAACTAGTGCTTCTTTCGCCCACCTATTCAAGTACTCTGTCCCGATGATGATGTATCTCACCAATGATCTCCTTGCTTGTGGGTTGATCGAAACTAAAAATTTAAGAGCCCACTTATTAAATTCTTGCAATGTGACTTGTGGATTTAACATCATTTCATATCTCTTAGATGGTTTTCCAACTATTTGACACATGTCGCAGGCATGACAATACACCTTTACATATTTGTGCAGTGTAGGCCACCAAAGTCATGCACATAAAGTATTATGTGTCATTTATTTTCCTACGTAATTCCCTCTAGCAATTTCATGGTGTACTTTCTTTAATATCAACAAAATTTTGTGATCTAGTACACAATGCCTCAATATTCCATCTTCTCCTAACTTATACAAGTTCCCTGCAATGAACTTGTAATTTGCTACTTTCACCGGCAATTTTTTCTTATGTGCAATTGTCATCTATGATGGGGCCATGCCTGTACATAGAAATTCCACAATGTCCACAAATCAATCATCCAACATCTTGACTAAATATAAGTGCACATCGGGTAAATTATCATCTAAATTACTTGCATCCTCTCCTGCCAATATGCGCGAGAGAAGATCTCATACTACATTCAAGTTTCCCAGTTTTTACTATGATGTCAAAGTCATATTCCTAAAATAATAAAAACCGTATGCATATTCTTCCTCCTAATACAGGCTTAATGAATAAGTACCTTAATAAAGAATGGTATGTATACATCTCGAAGTGAGACCCCAATAAGTAGTGCCTAAATTTATTTAGTGCATAGACCATTGCCAATACTTTCCTCTCTATAGTGGTATAATTCTTTTTAGATTTATACCATATCCTACATGAAAACACAATTGGATGATCAATGTCCTCCTCTTCCGGTTATGACACCACTGGGCACAATTCTATGGATGTTGCATCTACATGTACATGGATCTCCTTGTTCCATTCTGGAAATATCAAAATGGGTGCAGTCACCATTTTCTGCTTCAAATTGTCCAACCCCTTCTGGAAATCCTCATTCCACTGAAAATTGGCTTCCTTATTTAGTAATTTTTCCATGGGTGTTGTAATCTGTGCATATCCTTTGATAAACTTCCTGTAATAACCTGTATGAACCAAAGTTTCCCTTGACTATATGACTGATTTCAGAGGATACAATTCTATAATTACTATGAACTTTGTTGGATCAACCAATAGTCCTTTTTTTCATACTACATGTCCTAGTATAATTCCAAACATATACACTTTTTTAAGTTCAGTGAGATATCACACTGCTCGCATCGATCTAACATGAGTTGAAGAAATTCAATATGATCCTGCAGTAGGCTGAACACCATCTAGTCATCCAAGTAAATGTTAAAAATCTTATGGATGAACTCCTTGAATGTTTCCACTACTACTCTAGAAAACAATGCAGGGGTGTTCTTTAATCCAAATGACATCACCATATACTCATAACCGCGCCTCTCCATCATAAAAGTGGTTTTGTTTCTATATTCCTACGCAGTTATTATCTGATGGTATGCAGACAATCCATATGTAAATGGATACATTTCTTGACCTCCTACATTATCTGGTACCTCATCTGTGAATGGTGTTGGGAATGGGTCATGTACGCACGTGTCATTCAAATTCCTTAGATCCACATAGATCCTAATTCCTCCAATATTCTTTTCCTACACCACAATTGGAATAGTCCATTTGGATTCTTCAATTGGTTCAATGATACCTGCATCTAGCATCTTGTATATTCATCCTTGACCTTCTCCTTGTACCTTGGATTTAACCTGTAAGGTCTTTGTAATGTTGTCTTAGCTCTTGGTTTTAGTGGGATCTTCATTTTTCCTAAGTCACCTATGATTTTATTCATCTCTGAGAATGTGGTTGGAAATAAAACCTGATATTCCCACAATAAGTCAACAACCTTCTCAATTGTCACATCGTTCTAATAATATCCTATCTGTGAAAACTTAGGATTCTTCATTGTCCCAATGGTGACCTTTTTCGTCTTAATGGGATGTGTGTATGCTGCGGATGCAAGATCCGTCCATTCTACTATGCATTTTCCTTTTGTATCCGGTATTTTGAAATTCCTGGGATCCTCATCTTCATATTCTTCCTTTGTTACACTATAGCATTCTAATAGCTTATTGATTGTCATCATGAATTTGTACAAATGCATAAAGATACTACTTCGATAATTTCTACTTCTGAGAGCATATTTGCTTGAATTTCATGTAATTCTCTATGTATGGAGGGAGATTCATGTTTGAATTTGAATTTTACTCCGAATCTCCAGACCAATTCTTCCTAGCTTGTTGTCTCCATATGCATCTCCAATTCTAAATACCAATTCTTTAGGATTGTGTCCAATGCCTGTATGAATTTGTGCATCCGCTATATTTCTAGTACTATGCACCATAAGGCCCTACATATTTCTAAGTGAACTATTGATTTTCTCTATCCTTTGTATTTGTGTGAATATTCTTCTTCCTCGGTCCTAAAGAATATCCACATAAGTCTACTGCATTTTTCCCAGACTTTCATATCCTTTATGTGCACATCCCACCACCTAGTTGGAGTTTCCTTTAAGAAGAAATATAGTTTCAACATCCTTTTTTGTTCGAGCACCTGTAACTCAAATGGTTTTATAAATATACATAGGTGGATCACATAGCTTCGTTCCTATCGAGTGCAAATATTGTTTTATCCACGCACATTGTCTAGTTCATACTTCATGTATCGTGTACTGCCAATTTTCCAGACTGGACTTTCAATTCAATGCACACGAATTGATACTTATCCAACTCAGCGTGCCATCCATTGTCCAGTCGACATAATCTTCCATATATGCATTCATATTGTATGATTTGTTAATTTCCTTCCCTCTTGTTGGCACACTATATCTCTTTCCTTTTGAGGGGTCCAAAGGTGAAGTAACTTTTAGATCCCCAACCTAGAATACCATATCCCTATTTTTCAAGTTAATAATCCTCTCATTATCGAATTCCCATTCCAACCCTATCAATGATAGATATGGTTGACTTTCATCTAGTATCTCAATAAATTCAAAGTCGTCCATGCTGCACACCCTATCTATGTTCATGGTTATTCCCGTCAATCACCCAATCGAGACTATCTTATGTTGATTCGTCAGTCTTAACTGAAAAAGGAGCCATACAATCTCCCATCATATCCAAAGTTTGGTTAGGTGTCACATTCACATCAGATCCTAATTCCAAAGTAAAAATATCCACATCGTACTCTCCAATCTGTACATTAAACCCGAAAGCTTCATTGGTTCCCTTCCTGCGCAGTCCCTGATTTACCATTCTTTGTGTGATAGGGGTGTCCCTTACTTTTGTTTAGTGATCAATCATGTTATATAACATACCTAGCATAGTTTTGTCCTGCATTAGTTCTACACAACTCTTTAAAATCTTTGTTAGTGTACTTACTTATGCACTTGACTTCTTGGGTATAGCTCAATCTTCTATACGCGGAAGAAGTCATGTTGATTCTCCACCATGTGGTACAAGTATTTCCTTTCTTACGCTCTGATATGTCTCTTTTTTTTGTTATGGATTGAATGCTGGTATAGGACCTGTTGTGGATTGAATGCTGGTATAGGACCTACTAACTTCCATACCAACTGCTCCATCTAGTTTCCTGTAGTTTCCATATCAACGTTTTTCCTAGCTCCTCCACACGTAACGACTGCAGTTTTTGATCCTTCACTATATCTTTCGGCTGAGATCATGTACATAGTATGATTCAAAGTTTGATTTGGGCTTCCTGTGTCCTTCCATTTCGCAACTAGTTGAGGGAAGTCTTATGTCACATGATCTAGGGCTTTGTAGTATGTGCACATCGTACACGAATTCTAGAAATCATGGGCCAAGTATATAGGTGGATTACAATTATAACAAAGAATCATTCTCTGTCCTCCTCTACCAAAAGTTCATATTCCCTGGCATCTACCACATTTACCTTTTTTCCCCTTATTGAACCCTCTATGAACTTTATATTGTGCACCACCTCCTTCTATTTTGATATTCTCTTGTATTCTATACATATCTTATGTGCACTCCCTTAATAGATCGAATGCACAAAAATCCTTCTCTTCATGCCCTATCGACTTGAAAAAGTGGCAAAAAACATTCTTGGGTGTACTTTGATACTTATGTAGTAATGGACACTCTGTGGGGTGATGTCTCCATTTCTTACATATCTTGCAATATCCTCCTCATAATAGTGGATTTGGTGCTCTAGCTGCTAAATACTGTGCAAATGTTGGGAATTCATCCTTGTGATGGCGCTCTGTCCTACATTTGGTACACCAAAATCATTCTATATTCTCCCTTCCTTTTGTAATATCAACCATATAAATTGTTAATGCAACCAACTGCATCTGAACCTATACCATTCCTCTCGTGTCTCCTACCAGAGATGCCTCTAGTTTCATTGCAATCTCTAGGGCCTGGGGTTGCAATGTAACCTTGTGTTGAATCAAGGGCCTCTGAATGTGTGGTATAAGTTCAATAATAAACCAATCTTTATGTTTTTGATATGGAATTTGGAAATTCAATCTCCCCATAACATCCTTAAAGCGCTAGTCAAACTCCCATACAAACTTTGTTTGTAGCTATTTTATCTATTTTCTCCTAGTGATGTACTGTGATTCCTACATTGGATTTTTTAACTCTTTTAATTTCTCTTTCTTAATCTCTTCTAAAGTCATGGCCTATTATTTAGTATTAATACTCTATAACTTCATATACCATACTCGCGCACGACCTCTAAATATTGTTTCTAACTACACATTTTTTACGACATCGTCATTTATATTTTTAGCGGCCCAAACTATTTCGCATACAAACAATTGTTGTTCTAGATCCACTGACCCCACTCCCTTGAATTAAGGAAATCTAAGTGTATTATCCACTCCTACCATGTTGGCATGTGTAGTCCCTCCTCTTGGTGATGTTTGTGGACTCAATTTTGACTCTGACTCTGCGCACTACTCCCACTATTTTGACTACTATTAATACGTACTCCTTGACTAACTATGATATATTTTGAAAAATGTTCACCTGTTATCTCTGATTGTGGGGACGCACATGGGGTCATGGATTCAACACATAATCCTTTCTGAGTAATACTTAATGGCTCCTCTATTATTGGATTGGATTCAAACCCTTCTTCTTTTCCTCCTACATATGGTATCTCCATGATTAAAACTAGTACACAATGTTTGCTTTCTTTCATCTTACTGTGCTGCTCTTCTTTCCAAGCCACATTCTTTTTCATCTTGTACCTTCTTCCTCCATGCAACTCTCTAAAACCATACTCTTCCTATGGTATGTTTTCTTCTTACATCCTCAGTCCCTTCCTTCTTTGTTCATTTCTTCCTTCTCTCAGACGATTCCCCTATCATCCTATGACTTCCCATATGTGTGAAAAACCATTTTAGTTGTCGCACTTCATAATCATCACACATTTTTCACATAAATACATATTTATCCACGTATTTAATGATTTCAAGAACCTTCCATGTGGACCTTTGAAAAACCCTCTTTCTGCAACACTGTATGACTTAATGCAATCCATTACAAATTCTATAACATAACACCCTAGTACACTATCTAACCAAAAATCAATTGCTTGAGTAGTTGGGTTACTTACTGAATTCGGTTTTCTTGCCAATGCAAGAGTCCAATTCTTTGGTGTTGTAGCACTAAACCTTCCTATGTTCTCTACCAACCTTTCTAGCCACTTGGTTAGAATTTTTTCCCAAGGAAAATTTCATGCAGATCTGTGAAGACATAACTTTGCATCCATTTCTTGTCACCCATTTGAGGGTTCATGTTCTCTTGTCACGCAAATTATCATTCTTTTAATTCCATCCAGTCTGTGATCTCCTTCTTAGTTGGCCTCCAAAACATCCCCTTAGTCTTAATGTCTCAGTCCCGGCATTGGAACCATTTTTTGGGCTACTCTGTTCTACGCAAGGGCTATAAGACCCAAGGTTCTAGTAAACTATTACCAACAAACCCACAAGATATCGACCCTTTTGACATTACATTCTTGTGAAGATAAAGTCTCACCCGAGGTATTTATGGGAAATGCATGGACCAGGCTTTTGTAAGAGTAAGGAAAAGGGAGGCGTATATCCACATCATTGTTCCTTATTCTAGCTTATGTATGTGTGCAATTATTATAGATATTATCACAAGAATTCATGAATATTTCACCATAATTAATCCATAAAGTAATTCTAGTATATGAAATATAACAACATCATTCATAAACACACATAAACAAATAAATAACACAAGACACAAAATTATCTCTCAACTCTGTCTTTATTCATTGTAGAGGCATATATCCACATCATTGTTCTTATTCTAGGTTATGCATGTGTGCGATTATTATAGATATTATCACAAGAATTCATGAATATTTCACTGTAATTAATCCGTAAAATAATTCTAGTATATGAAATATAACAACATCATTCATAAACACACATAAAAAAATAAATAACACAAGGCACAATATTATCTCTCAACTCTGTCTTTATTCATTGTATCAACTTATTACATTCATGATTCTTGCATAATCTCAACGTCTATAGATTCTACAAACTCTCTCTATCCCTCTAGCTCTCTCTCTCTCCTTTTTCACTCCACACATTACATATTTATACCCAAAATAAAGGGCTTAAATCCCTATTTTTTTCTATCCCAAAATATCCCATTACAATGCATGGCATGGCCAACTTCAATTAATTGGTTGTTTTCTTTCTTCTACTTTTCTCTCTTTATACAACTTTTCTCTATTCTCGAAAAGGCGCAATTTCATCCTTTGATCTTTTTCCTCTCGCTCGTTTTCCTTCTTCTCTCTATGTGCTATATTTTTCCTCTACATTATGTTCATCTTGCACATTCTCTTTCCTTCTGTGCCCTTTCTTCTATGCACTTTCTTATGCACATTTTCTCCCAAAATTGTGTCCAAAACTTCCTTTCCAACATTGATACTAACTTTGTTGTTGCATATCAAACACTAGGTGTAGGAAGATCAGTTGAAAATTTTCATCTCCAAGATGGAATACTATGCCATCTCTATTTTTCTTCCAGAGAGTGTGCAAAAAGAATTTGGTAAGATCATTACATTTTTGTGGCATGACTCCTTAGCACGGGAAAAATAGTGAAAATACTACAAAAGTATTTTTATTTATTGATTCTTTGACAAGATGTCAGCAAGTATATTAGATCATGCACCATCACCAAACATACCATTAATAAATAGGGGCTATACACCCCTCTTCCTACTCTTTATAGGCCTTGGGAGTCCATATCCATGGATTACATGTCTAGTCTATCTTCAAACAAGCATGGTAATGACTGTAACTTCGTGGTGGTTAATCGATTATCTAATATGGAAGTTTTGAAACCCTCCAAGAAGAGAATCACAATCAAGGCCACTACTAATCTCTTCTTCGAGCATGTTTTGGTTATTTTTGGGCTATCATAGACTATTATCTCAAATCATGATAGTAGGTTATTAAGTACATTGTCGTCTAGTCTATGGTCATTAACGAACACCAATCTCACCAAATCAACTTCCTTGCACCCCTAAATCGATGCATAGATGGAGGTAGTCAATAGATTGTGCATATCGTGAAAATGTATAACTCCAAACATATCTACACATGGGATGAGATCCCTCGTTATTTTCAGAATAGCTACAATCTATCCCTTCATAGCTCTACTAGCCACAACCCTTTTCAGGTGTGCTTGGGGTTCCAACCATTGGCCCCAATTAATGTAGTGTTTTCCATTGAAATCACAAGGGAAGAATACACACATACTCAAATGGAGGATGATAAGGAAACATAATATTTGAATAGATTCAACACATTTTCCAACAAGTCCATGAAATCTTGCATAAATTCAATGACAAGTACAATCAATGACATGACCAACATCAGGGTCCACTCAATTTTCCAGGCTCATGATAAGGTCTGATTACATTTGTAGAAAGAGCACCTTGTAATACCCCATTGAAATTTATTCCCACTTTGATATGGTCCTTAGAACATTACCAAGGTTGTCGGTGATGTTTGTTTTGAATTAAGTACTCCCCCATTACTTGTTCTACATCCCATCTTTAATGTGTAGCTCCTTCCTCCATATTTTCCACCTCTATTGGACACCTTAGAGGTAGTTTAACACTTTGCCTCTATAGAAATCAACCCTAACTCCGTTGAGAATGGTAAAATTGATCAAATCATGGATACATATATGAAAGGAACCTTCCAAAAGAACATACATCTCTATCAAGTTATCAAAGTAGGGAAACATCTTTACCAAGGAAAGTGGCTTACTATGAGTCAAATTAAAAAAACCTTTCCCCATCTGATGAGGGAACTTGATGCAATGGAGACCATTTGTTTCTAAGTGGGGCGGAATAATTCAAGTTTATATCAGTGGTTTCCCACCTCTTCTATGAACTCAATGGTTCTCTATCTTCTTGGAAGTTTTCTATGGTTTTTCGGGTCCCAAACTTTTGGGGCTACTTTGAGGCCCTAAAGGATGTTTTTTGGACATTCGTAGGGATAGGGGTTTCCATGGAATGCCATTTCCCCAACCAAAAGATATAATCCTTGTATATTTATTTCCAACGAGCTACCGTGCACCCCAAATGTAGATCATATGAAAAATTTTCACCCCCACTAACCACCTTGGGGCCCATAATACTTTTGATGTTTCATATTCTAGGGTTAGGGTTTTGATGTTTAGGCTTTCTTCCTATTTTTCTTTTACGATTCATAATAAAATGCCCCTTTTCGACCTCTTTTTAATTATATTTTTGTGAGTGAGCATAGCCAACATCTATTTTTCTTCAGAGATAAACTACCACCATTCTAGTTAGTTTGTGTTCTACAATATTCAATTATTTATTCATTAATACAAGTTGGGTTTCACTGTATTTCTATGTTCTCTTCTATAGTTTTGTTTGGTTCTCATTTTGTTCTCAATATAATCTAGATAAAAATGAAATCCTTCTTATTAATGACTTCTAATCATGTCTCTAATGAAAATGTGAGATTTTGATTTGCAGTAGTTTTTTAGCTTTGTATTATGTGAAATTTTTATAGGATTCAAGTTGCTAAAAAACTTGTAGTTGCTACAGAATCTTTGAAAACTTGAAGCTTATTAAAAATATACAAAAACTTGTAGCAAATTGAAAACACACAAATTGTTTACCAGAATCTGGTTTTCAAACAAAGTTCCATCCAATTTCACCTTTAGAAAAGGTTTTCATAGTTGAAATATATATATATATATATATATATATATATATATATATATATATATTTATATATCATAAAGAAATTAGGTTGAAGTAGAAGTATGTGGAACACCACTTTGACTTACAACCTCCATTTCAGACTACTTTATAAAACCTTGGAAAAAAATTTCTCTATATAATGGTTTCTGATATATCATCAATTAATGGCCATTAACTAATAATGAGATTCCTTCATCATCAATAGTCTTCAATTTCACAAAACCATTACAAAAACTATATCTACTTCATATGCTCCGAACCAATGAGTAGAGATTTTTCCTTGATAATATTTAAATTTTGAATAAAAAGGTAAGGCAGAGTCACTTTCCTTAAATTGCTTCTTCTTAATAAATTGTTTGTGACACTTTTTCCTTTATTTATAAATAAGAATAATGTGTTAGATGGCATCGCGATGCATTTCATTAAGCTCATTGATATGTTCCAAACTATGTTTATGTACTTTTGAAAGATCCATTCCTACTTGCATTGTATTTCTTAGATTTTTAACTTGAAAATAAATAGGTAGAAATAAATGCTTTCCATATAAAAATTCATACGGTGTGAATCTATTAGTGTTTCTCCATGTTTGTCCAATATTCCCAAAGTTCTTACAGAATCCTATGTACCCAATATTTATGATGAAGTTGAACTATTTTGGTTAGAATGGTATCCAAAACTTTGTTAGTAGATTCCAATTTCCCATTGTCTCGTGGATGGTATGTTGTGTAGATAGACCCTATGTTGAATTTTTGGTGGTTTGAATGACCTTCATTCCCATTCTAACTAAAGCATGAAGAGGACAACCTTCACAAATTGTGAGATTATTTTTCGACATTGTTTTGCCAATATTAGTGAAATCCCAGTAGTAAGTAGTTAGAAGTACGTTGGATACCTGGTAGATATGATCATCTAGAGTGATAATAACACTATGGGGCTGGGACTCATAAATAGCATGATGTTTCCACATACAAGGTTTTCCTAAAATAACATAACAATCTTTGAGTGGGGAAACATCACACAATACCTCATCGTTGAAGGGATTAATGTTGAATTATGGGTGGCACTATTGTCTGATGTGAATATCTCATCCATTGCTCAACGAACCAATGATGAATTTTTGTGGGTGTTGCACTATCAACAAATTGAAGATATTGATGACGTCAACCGAGATCAGGTTCTTTTGGTTCTTTTTATCAACAATGAAATGTAGTGGGCCTCCCTTCACCAACGTCTATGAATAGAAGAGGCACTTCCCTTCCTCAAGCTCCTTCAAATCGTCTGGTTGTATCTTTGTGGTGGTGATGGTAGCACCAGGTTCCACATCAATGATCTATTTTTTATTATCCTACTTCAAATCGAATTATGATTTGATGTTCAAAATTTCCTTTAAAATCGACCAAAAGTTTCTATTTTGAATGACATTCGTTAATGTTGTCCCAGGGTCTTTTGTGGAATGCACACCACTTTCTAGTGTCCTTCTTTGTCTTCCCATCATCCTTTCTTTTCCTGCAGTTTGGACTGACTCTCTTCAATTTTTCTTTCCTTGATATGTACCTTGTTCTACAAGTTAGGGCCACATTTTCCATTCTAATGTTGTTGCATGTTTGCAAACCTGAACTCCTACTTATTTTTCTACTTAAAATTCTTCTCGATTTCGACAACATATCAATAAGAAACTCCTAATGAGAAGATTTACAAGAAATCCATTTGTTTTTGGATGTACTATGCATGCCACTACGGTACTTTAGAACTAGGTGTCACTTAGAGTCTCTGGTACCCATATTTGAGTGTAAGTCATGGAATATTTTGGTGTACTCCAACATTATCTAGTCTCTTTCATGACGAAAGTTATCCATTGTGTCTACTAGTCATCATGGTTTCTAAAAACGATAGAAATCCTCATTGATGACATCAATAAAGGTCTCCCAAGTGGGTCATATCCTAAATTCCATAGACTCATATTCATTATGTCATTCCTAGTAACATTACCACCAATATTTGGCACTGGGAGGGATTTAAGGAGATTGAAGGTGATCTTTTCAATGTTGAATTTTTTTTCAGTAGAGTAGTACCCTCTAAAAGATTTATCGATTTATACAAACCATATGCATCTATCTAGCTTTCAAATAAGGGGATATAAAATTTAACTTGTTGCTTAAAAGGTGGCACACCTCCAAAATTGTTGTTTGTTGAAGGTGCCATGCTTTCCATTCACAGTCATCAAATGATCTAGGTGAATTTGTCCGTCATATCCTTCCATTGTCATATGAGGGCTTCCTCAAGAAAAAAATTGAAAGGAAATATTGCTCCATCAACTCTCTTTTCTCATGTCATGAGAGGTTGCTTGGGTTGGTGAGAGGATGCATCCCCAAGTGAAACTAGTTCAATACCCAACTCTCTATAGCCCGAGACATGATACCATTGATCTAGATTATATTGAGAAAAACATGATATACAAAAAAACGATGGTACATAACAAAAAAATTTAGTGAAACCCAACTTCTATTAATAAATAAAATAACAAATATTATAGAAAACAAACTTGCTAAAATGGTGGTAGCTCAGCTTCGAAGAGATAGAGATGTTGGCTATGCTCATTTACAACGTTATGGTTACAAATAGGCCGAAAATATCATTTTATCATGAAGCCTAAAATAAAAAGAGAAAAAAAACCCTAACCCTAGAAGATGAAACCTCAAAAGTATTGTAGGCCCCAAGGTAGTTAGTTGATATATTAACTTCCCAGGGTGCAAATTTTGCATACGATCTCCATTTATGGTGCACATATCTTGTTGGATATAAATAATCAATGATTAAATCTTTTGTCCAGGATTGAGATGTTCCATAGGAACTCGTGGCCCCCAAATGTACAAAAAACGTTGTTTAAGGCCTCAAAACGGCCCCGAAAGTTTGGAACCTAAAACATTGTAGAAAACCTTCTAAGAAGATAGAGAACAATTGAGTGAATGGAAGAGGTGGGAAGCTATATATATATCCATGTTGATTAATTTTTGCCAAAAATTCAATTTTATAGATCAAAGAAATATTTTTTCCAAGCATACTTGGTAAGCAACAAAAGCGAACAATATTCTCAAGGTATTTTCTCATCATATCTTAATAAAGATTCTTTAAATTCTTGAAAACATATTTTATAACATCTATATTTTAACTTATAATTTCCTAACGATGAGGGAATAATCATACTATATAAATCCAACAAATCCCAATATATCATGAAGCCTATCGCACATTTTTATGATGATATATAATGATGCTTTTAAATCTATGATTATAACTTGTTATTAAATCAAATCATGCTTGTACGAGTTAATTAAAAATGGTGGAGACTGAATTTCCTATCAACATATGTCATGTCATCATTTGAACTAATTCTTATGATGGGGCATGCACACAAGGAGGTATGTTGATTCCAATTTTAGAAGCCTTGATTGCATTTGATACAAGGAACGTTTGTTCAAGAACAAGTACATTGAACGTTTGTTCAAGAACAAGTACATTGAAATTAATGCATGGCAACAATTTCTACATTTAAAGGCATCGAGCCCTCACTAGAGTAAGGGATATCCACTAGATTCACTCATTGAACCAGGGAAGAATGTTATTTATTTCATCAAAAAGTATATTACTTGTGAGGTTCACTATAGTACATTCTTTCTATATCATGTTTGTCTCTTATTGCATGTGAAAGAGGGTTTGTTGATAAATTTTCCATATTTCTTGTGGAAAAGTTTAACAAAAATGGCAGCATAAATCGAGAAGCACCCTTCCAGAAAGGAAAAGAGTGTTTATCATAATGGTCTCATAAATCATATGGTGAAAGCTGAGTCACACATGTTCAATCTGACCTCGGAGGAATTCCTACAAGCGCAAGAGTTTCAAGAAAACTATGCTACAATAATTAGAGGAACATGTATTGTAGCTTTAAATTGAAAGACATTAGAGGGTTCATCCAAGGGTAAGAAAGAAAGAATTTGTAGTTCATAAAAGGGTAAGAAAAAGAACATTTCAGTTTCACTAAAATGAAAACAAGCACTGACAGAAGAAAAAGGTCACAACTCTTGATAGAATTGAAATCTTTAGGAACCACACATCTAGAGTTAAACTTTGAAAATTGTCTAAAGAAACCTATAACGAAATTCTCGAAATTGAATATGCAAAATAAAAATATGATCGAATCGGAAACACAAGGTGCAGATGCATATGATCTGGAAAAGAAGTTCAAACAGTAGATATCCTTGAGGTTATTCCCAAGGTAACCCTTGCGCAAACCTTTAGTTATATTAAGAAATCTAGAAGGAAAAATCCGTGGAGAAAAATAAAGGAGTTAGAACAACAAATTTCTCAATTGAAGATCTCAAAAGAACAACTTTAAGTAAAAAAAAATTAATTAAAGAAAAAAAAGGAATGTTGACATCAGAAATAATCCCAAAAACAATATTAAAAAATAAAATATACATGATAAAAAGAAAAAGACATTAATTTTAATCCTTAGTAATGATATAAAGTGAAAAATTAAAATAAAAATATCTTATAAAAATTACCTCAAAATTTTATAAACCAAGTCATAAATGATACTGTCTTTAATACACTAGCGTATGCATCTAAAAAAAATCAATATGTAACATTGGGAAGATCAAGATGCTATATATAATCTAGAATAGAATTTGCAAGAGGTTAAAGTTAACTTTTTCATAATTTCATACAAGTCCGCATGGTAAATAATATAATCCAAAATATATTATTTTATAAAAATCTGGTTCATAAGAAAACGTGAGTTATGGAAAACTTCCTATTAAGATTCATGAGAATTATAAAGGACAAAAATAAAATCCTAAATGATTATTTATTCATAATTTCATAAAGTTCAAGAGGTGAATAATATAATCCAAAATATATTATTTTATTAAAATCTGGTTTATAAGAAAATATCAAAGGTTATGGAAAACTTTCTCTTCAAAATTATGAAGAAAAATGAAATTACATAGTTAAAATTAACTTATTCATAATTTCATACAAGGTGTTATCATTGAAATTTCGTCCGCAAATGGTTAGGAATCCAACATCTCCAAACAACTATTAGTTCATTCATGGTCCAAAAAATGCATTTTCAAAGGGCACAAACTATACAACTAGATATAAAATCAACATGGGCTTAGAATACAAAGGAAGCGTGTGAGCACATCCAAGAATGATGCATTTATGATTCTAGTTGGCCTCCCACCCACTTCTGGTTCATCTCCCAAATTGATTTGACTCTCAAATCCAAACTAAATCCAAGTTGGGGGCTGGTCAAAAACCTAAGGGTGCCCTAAAGGCCCCCTTGTTCACACTAAAGATTGATTGGATAATGTCTCAAAGATTTTCTAAAAAAAGAGGCCATGGATGCACTACATTTTCAAGAATCTATTTGTAATGTTATGCTCCCTCTATTCTCCGACAAAGAACCTCTTTCCTTCTTGGATCATACTAACATCATTTCATTGAGTCATTCTCCTCACCTCTTGAGGGAATCAGATTTGGATTTTTTCACCATTTTCTTTTTAGTTTGTTATTTATAAGAAGAGCTCTCACATAGGGGATTCAAGAGCCCTCCCTTGGAGGAAGCGGGGACCCATAAGTCTTCCTCTCTCTTTGGTGTTTTCTCACTAATACAATCTATCAATTGGTGGCATGACTATTAATCAATTGTGTGATTTATTTTGGTTCTAATTTCTTTATACATTATAATTTCATTTATTTAGTTACTATTAGTTTAGTTTATTTATTTCGTGAGCTTGATGTGTCTAATTCTTTCACTAACTTTTGACCCAACTAGAAAACTGGACTTGCAAGTGTCCCTCTTTTGCTCATTCAAGTGGCCAAAAAGATACAACACAAGTCTGCAATGTAATCCAAAATATATTATTCTATAAAAATCTGGTTAGAGATTCAAAACTTTTTCCTTTTTCAACCCGTCCTCTGTATAAAGAGAATAAGTCAATACTTGGACAACGAAAATATATCTGCAATATTAATTGATAAGGAAGCATGGACAAATAAATGCTAAACCAATCCGCAATATCAGATATCGACCAACTGTGATTCTACTCTGCTATAACACTATTCAATAAAGAGTTAGTTCCTTGTTATAAAAGAGAAAGATTAGAGCTATCAGCATATTGTCTTATAACTTTAGTCGATTAGGTATAACTATCTAATGCATTGGCAACTTTGGTTGCCCAGGTCTACGCAAACTACCACCCTGATCCAAATATATATTTGTTCGACATCGAAAGCGTGACACGCAATCCACTTTCAGTACATCAAATCAAAATAAAAGGCCATGGAGAGATTCGCGACATAGTAGATTCTTATAATGATACCTACGCAGACAGACATTACTACCTGGTGACGGACATATAAACAGCGTGAGAAAAATAACCTCAAACATCCGAAGGTTGAAGTGAATATATATATATATATACAGCGTGAGAAAAATAACCTCAAACATCCGAAGGTTGAAGTGAATATATATATATATATATATATATATATATATATATATATATATATATATATTCCTACAGTGGAACTCAGCCGATCATTGCATGACGTGTTTGAATCAAAGTATGAAAGTAGTTCTGTAAAAGACACAACAGCAAAAGCAATTGTTTTTAGCAGAATGGTGCTGATGGGAAATGCTTGTCTGACAATGCCAACTCTTTTCTTTTCTGAATGAATCAAAATTAGAGATTACGTTCCGTGCCAAGAGGCAGATTGTCTCTTCGTTTATCAGAAGAGATAGAAACATGCATACATCAAAGGATTCAGTCACGATTCAAAGCGACTTGAGAGTGAGAATTTCAGAATTAGGTTTTAGATACAAATTGATTCTCATGTTACTCGTGCACGGACATGTAGGGCGGGACGTCAAACCTCATCTTATTATATATTTTATTGGTTATATTTAAAGATTAGATATATTAATATAAAAAAATGTGGGTGCAAGTTAATGATGATTATGACATGTTGGTGGCAATGTAAACATGGAAAAACAACAATAGGAGGTATGGTTCAAGTTACTTTTACAATGAATTTTTACGCCAAAAGGCGTATGCCTATTGGAGATGGGCACAATTAATCACATTTTAATCTAAAATTCTAATCTGATGGCTAACAATTGAAGATGTTGGCATATTCTTAGCCGTCCTCCCAAATCAATGAATGTGATTTACTCTTCATAACTTCCTTGTATTTTTGAATGCATGAATTAACCTTTACTTTTTAACATTTACCTAATCATATTAAGAAATTACTGTACCACCATATGATTGCCAGTTTAACTGATCAACCTTTGGAATTACCACATTTGAAATTAACTTTTAAATCTCCTAAGCTCTATGTGTGTTTCAGCTGTCCGTGTGTTTCAGCTGTCCGGGAGGAAGCTTTGGCATCACCTTTCGGTGTTCACTGGCCACTTTGCGGCTGTGCCAGTAGTATTACAATGAATTTGAGCATTGGGTAAAAAGATGAAATGTAGTAGATTGTATTAGCTTTCTAAATATGGAATTTTTATTTATAAAAATTGTTTATAGCTTGTGAAAGTTGAGTTTTTCTAATAGTGGTATGTTATTTTTTATCCAAAATTTAATGCATATGTTTAGAATAGTGAAGTATTGAGTACCTAAATGATGGAGTTTCCTTAAAATAATTTGTGGAATTGTAGAGAACACATTGTTTTTGAGTATGACTATTGTTTCAAAATTTATAATGTTAATTTTATCTTTTTATAGCCTCGACCATTTTTATAATAATTTATATAGTCCAAGATCGATGCCTCTACCCTAACCACCTTCACACAATGCTATAACCTCCCCCTTTGAACCTCATCACCTCTTCCCTATGGCCCTATTTCTTCCTATTGTGTCAGCACAACATCCTCCCTAATGTCTTCTTTTACCTTTGGCCCCCCCTTACTAAAATTTTCTACTCGAAACTCTCTCAAATTCTTGTGCAAATCACAAACCCCAAGTCTCTTTATCTCTCTCTCCATAATTTACCATTTCATCAATTTTATAGAAGACTGTGGCCCACCTATACACTGGATATTGGCGAGCAAAATCCTTCCTTCGTCGATACATAATGTATCAGTGAACATCCTTCTTCCTCCACCGATACAACCAGTATTGGTGAGTTAATGATTTCTTTGTCAATAAACCAACGACCATCCCACTATCATCATTGATACATTACATATCGATGAGGTTCCTCTCATCTTCATTTCTCTCTGATACACAGTGTATCGGTGAGGTTCGTCTCTCTCTCTCTCTCTCTTTGATGTATTGCTTGTCGACGAGTTTCCCTCTTTTGTCATCGATATTCCAATAGAAAGATGTTGACCTCTCATTGAAACAGAGCACATACACAATTATCTTGTTCTTCTCTTCAACATAGACTGTATCAGCGAGACACTTGCATCTTGAGGCCTCCCCTATTCTCCTCCACCTCAACCTTCTGACTGTTCTTGTAAGTCAGGTTCCTATGATTTCCAATGATTAAACATTTCATGCTTAACTAGATAATTGATGAATGATTTCCTACCTCGCTTAATCTACATCATGTTGCAATTGTGATTAAGTCACTAGCAACTTTCATTACCCATACAATACCAACTTATATACTTTGTGCTTCCTTATTTTATGACTAACCATGATCATGAAAGTGGCATCTATTGTCAAGTGGGTTAATTCCATCATTTATAAGACTTACGCTAGATATGAATTGCATCTTAGAGAAGATTTGGTCCTCCAATCTCCTAAATAGTGTTAAGCGCTCCAAATGTCTATTGGATGTTTTTGCAGGATTATATTTCTGAGCCAATTATAGATTACCTCACCTCCAATGGATGAATCGAGAGCATGTATAACAAAGACACAACATGAAATCATGGAATTGACTTCGGGAAAAGAAACAACAAGAACGAGACCTGAACTTTCAATTAAAAATGTCTTTGCTCACAATTTTTTGGCATTGTCAAAGTGTATTTTTCATACTCTTCTAATTCTATGATTTACACAATTATGATTCCAACACAACTGATGGAATCAAAATCCAAGGCTAGAAATCCAAGGCCTGGAAGTGCCAGACCGCCACAACTTTCTAGCCTAAGTCTGCCCCATTAGCGTAACACCACTGGAATATCTGAATGGCATAGTAAGTTATCTCAGCAAAAGAGTCTCGCTGCACCCTATGTGTCACAAAAAAAATCATACTCCAATGATACGTCGTCTCAACAAGTTATGAGCCTTTGAAATCCCCTTCAACGACATTAAGATAGGTTACCATTCTTCAATTCACACCACTACACAAAACTTCTTTGGGTAAAATGTATATTTTATGCAAATTATTTTAAAGTGTAATATTTTGAATTTAAATCATTTAAATTTAAATTATTTAAGTTTAAAATATTTAAACAAAAGAAATAATAAGAATAGAGGGAAGACAAATCATATATGTATGTGGAGGGGAGGGTTTTAATCACGTTTTGGAGTGTTACAAGGAGGTGAGGGCCCATGGCCCATGCTCTCCCCTCCATGTTATCCCTTTTTAAAGTGCATGCATCCCATAAAACCCTCATAACTTATTTTAACTTAAAAAAGGTTAAGTATTTGGAGCAAAGAGGAGAACAAGGCTGGCATGATATCGGAAACAATGAGAATAACATTGATGGTACCATAATAGGAACAATGAGAGAAACATGGTTGGTAAAATACTGAGAATAATGAAAGAAACCAAGTCGTTACATACTGGCGAACATAAATGGAACTTGGTAGATATATCCGAATGATATTGAGGGGAACCTAGTTGAGACATACTAGATATCATCAAGTGAATGTGTTTAGTATGTGGGTAAGTTCAAATGGTTGAAAGCTTCGTTTTTTTTAATATGATTGGTACTCATTTAGATGAGGCGGAGAGGGAGGGGGACCAATATATGACCCCCTGTTAAGAACCAAACATCAATATAGCATAGAAAAACCTCAGGAAAAGTACTCAACGCCTTGAAAAAGAGATAATTTAAGATAATAGGCCTCTTCGAGGGGGCAACCTCCTTTTACCCCACTTAAATGTTCAAGTACCTGATGATTCAAAATGAAAATGTCTCCTTGGTATATATAGGAGACTAGGAGGTATAATTACAACTAATGGCCTAAAGCCGACATAAATAAAATAACATTACTGATATAATAGGCCCCAATTAAGGGTTAATGAGCCAATATTAGGGCTTAACATGCCCCTCCTCTTGAGACAAGTGTTGTCCACAATGCTTGAGTAACTCTGGATGCTTCTGTATAAAAGACTCATCTTCCCAAGTGGAATCTCCAGTCGGTAGTTTCCTCCATTTAATGGGATACCCTGAAATGGATCTATTCCTCAACTGGCGAATTCTTGTGTCAGTGATGGCTTCAGGCTCCAATATGATTTTTCCTTCCTCGTCAAGTTCTGGAAATATAGTTTGAACTGGGATCTTGTCACCTATAACCTTCTTTAAGTAGGAAACATGGAAAATTGGGTGTACTCATGAAGATCCAGGCAGCTCCAATTTGTAGGCCATAGTACCAATCTTTTGCAACACCTTATAAGGTCCATAGTACTTTGGTGATAATTTATTATCCTTCTTGGCTTGCTTGAGGGACATATGTTTGTATGGTTGTAGTCTTAAAAACACCCAATCCCCTACCTCAAAACTTCTTTCACTACGATGTTGATCTGCTTGTTGTTTCATGCGATTGTGTGCCATGGTCAGGTTGTCCTTTAAGATTTGGAGAATTTGTTGTTGATTCTCGATGTGATCTTCCACTGCTTGAACCTTATATTTTCTTTTCAAAGAAGAAGTGATGGAAGGAAGGTGGTATCCATAAAGTGCCATAAATGGTGTCATTTTTGTTGCAGTATGAAAGGAAGTGTTATACCACCATTCTGCCAAGGGTAACCATTTGAACCATTGTGTTTGTTTATCAGAGACAAACCAACAAAGGTAGCCTTCCAGACATTTGTTCACTATCTCGGTTTGTCCATCAGATTGAGCCAATTGAGTACCCAAACAAGAAAATAATTATGTCCAAAAATGTCCAGTGAAGATGGGATCTCTATCCTTTACAATAATCTTTGGGCTGCCATGTAGCTTTTGAACTATCTCCATGAATGGGGTGGCAACTGTACTAGCTTTGAAGGGATGAGAGAATGCACAAAAGTGTGCATACTTGGTTAGTCTATCAACAATCACCATGATGACACTCTTTCCTCCAGACTTTGGTAACCCTGTGATGAAATCCATTGAAACATCCTCCCAGTGCTGACTTGCGATGGACAATGGTTGTAAAAGACCTGGGGTCTTGATTATTTCCACCTTATTTTGTTGGCAAACCACACATTCTGCCACAAACCTTTGAACATTAGTTTTAAGGCCATCCAAAAAAAAGTCCTTCTTGACTCAATGGTAGGTTTTCAAAAATCCCGAGTGCCCTCCTACCGGAGAGGTGTGCAATTCCAATAGTACCTTTTGTTTGAGTTGGGAGTTCTTACATAAATATAAGCAATCTTTGTACCATACTGAATCGTTTTTCCATGTAAATGTATCTGATGCACTGGAATCCTGTTGCAACCTTTGAATGAGAGTCAACACTTTTTCGTCATTTTTCCATTCATCCCTTGCTTCTATTATCCAATCGGGTTGGATGATCAAGATAGCACAAAGAAAGGCCTCAACATCTTCATCCTTTCTTGAGAGTGCATCTGCCACAACATTTTTCTTCCCCTTTTTATAGACGATTTCAAAATCATAACCCAATATCTTGGTTACCCATTTTTGTT
>JASDQU010587787.1:20377-35679 GCA_032191745.1 Picea mariana | reverse complement strand
AAAAGTAAAGTGAGCAGGAAATAACTCAATCAAGAAATAAAAGAGGGGAAAGAGGAGGCGCCCCTCATTCTTGCATTTGCTCATTGAAAAAATAGATTTGGAGAGCTCTTGGAGAGTTTTCTAGGGTTTTCTTGGAAATCCTTGCTTTTATCTCCTATTTCGATGTTGCAACAATACACCCTAGTCAGATTCGAGGACAGGATCATCTCATTTTTCGTTATTGGACTTGTTGCTACCTAGTTTCATCTCCTTGTAGTCAATTTCTTGAGTTGGTGGTCAAATTTCCTTGTGTGGTGGCTGAGTTGGGAAACATAGGGGTCGATTTGCTTCAAAGAGGCTAGAATCCCTGCGTGGAGACTGAATATCCTCATCGTGGGTGCATTCTACAATAGCTGGGCAAATATTCTTGTGGGAGGACAGAGTTATAGTGTGGGAAGTGCGCCCCTTTGTGGTTGTTGATACCTCTTTAAATATGAATGAGTTTGATGTTGAACTGAACCACATCATTCTTGGGTGTGTCCTCATTGGTCTGGGCACAGCAACTTCATATTGGTGGAGCGATTTGGGAGTGGGAGCATGTGTGTATCAACGCAGGCCCATAATCTCTATTGGGTGGTGCTTTACCTCAAATTTGGGTGCATCTATACATAGAAAATATTGTTGCTAACTGAAGGCTGATATTTATCTCAAAGTTGGGCGCATTTACTCTCATTTCTTAGTGTGTAAACTTGTTGTTATCATTGTGGGGCGTGCACCAACAGTTATTCTGGGCGCTTTCTATGGTGGTTTCTCCCTTCATTTGTTGCGGTGAATATTTATATCTGAAGTGTTCCTTAGAGAGGTCGAACCTCTACTCCATGGTGACTATTATATGCTAAAAAAATCTCCTATCTAGGTTCTATCTAGCTATCACAGTCTATTATATTGATTTGTTGAGGTTATAAACTGGATTATCATTAGAAATTTTCTTATGTAATTGTTGGGACAGTTATGTGTGATCCTCTTGATTAATAAATAAAACAGCAGCAACTATTTCTATCACTTTTGCTTTACAGTAGCAAATTCAGTTATTGTATTTGTGGGAAATTACACATGAACAGTTAAGAGATCTCTCCATTGTAAGAGCTATAAGAAAATTGCACCTACAGCATCTGATATACAAACTGTTTGACGAAATAACACAGTGACAACTCATCTTAAAACTCAGAAAAATTACCTCAAACTCTAGAGAATAACGAGTTGGGAATTTTATAGTGGTATTACAGCATGTTCCTCTGCAGCTGTGGGCTCTAAGGGGCATTTATAATCAGATTTATGAGACCAGAAGATGAACAGAAAATTACCTACCGGAGACATAGGGGAAGAACCCCAAATCCCCCTGGGTGGGAAGAAGATAAAGTGGTTAGAGAAGAAGGGACAGGATAGGAAGCACCATCTATCACACCTAAGGGAAAAGGAACTATGGGGAAAGAAGATGATACCAAGATCAACAGTTTGTTTAATATCTTGGCCAAGGGTCAAAAGGCCATGATGGACCTTATGGGGTAGTTTTCTAAGAATTCATTCGAGGGCACAACGAAGCAGAACCAGAATGGTGATGGGGGTTCAAACAATGGGAAGCCAAGAATCACTACCATGCAAAGCCACCCCCACTTGTACACCAAATCCCTTAGACCCACTATGCCTCAATTTTTGGGGAATGAGGCCACAGGTCCATTGATGCAGGTTGAGCAGGATGATCCCTATAGGGAATATTTAAAGGAGTACAAGAGACTAGAAGATGATTTCCAGTTAGCCATGTCCTTTGTATAGTTCTACAATATGAAGTGTAGAAATCGACCGAGAGGGCCCATGAGGGCCATGACACAAAATTTTGAGTTCCAATGTACCATTGGGAAAGTCATTATTCTCAACTTTGATGGGGGCTCTAAATGTTCCGCTAGATCATGGGTGCAGAAGCTCGACACTTACTTCTAGTTGCACCAGATGACAGAAAGATATGTCATTAAGTTGGCCACCTTGCACCTGGATGGCAAGGCCCATGAGTGGTGGTACCATGCGTTAGTCACCTTGGGACATGTTGGGGTTACCTTCTACCTGGACTTCATACAGAGAATCATCAATAGATTTGACAGGAAGGACCTTGAGCTTCACTACATAGAGTTGGCTCAGCTCAAACAGATAGGTATCCTAGAGACCTATATATCTGAGTTTCAAAGGGTTGTTTGGTGATGTTGTTTGTTGAGGGGATAATGGATCCTCTACGAGGATGGGTCAAGGCCTACAAGCCTACCTCTTTACAGGGTGCAGTTAGCAGGGCTCGAGACATGCAAGATGTAGTACCTAAAAGTTGGTTTTCGCCCAAACCCACTTTTACCCCGAATATTAAGGAAATCGCACCACCTCAGATAGATTGGGCTGACAAGCCCAAACTGGATGAAGAGACCAGGAGATAATTGAGGAAAACTAAATTGTCTTTCAACTGACAGGAGCCATGGGCATGAAGGCACAAATGCATCGAGAAGGACAGAATGGGCAAGGCCCATTATATTGAAGTATACTTTGACAGTGACAGTGATGAGGATGAGAAGGTGGAGCAGGCATAAGACCAGGGGCATCCAGCATCAGGAGAGGAGTATTCATAGGTTGGGGCTAAGGACCCAGTCATGGCCTTGATGTCAGGATTTCCAAGGTATCATACCTTCAGGGTCAGAGGTGTCCTACAGGGGTACAAGGTGACAATATTGATCGATGGGGGAGCATCCCATAACTTCATTGACGATAACATGGTCGAGAGGACAGAAATTCTGATAGAGGAATTCGATGAGTTCACAGCAGTCATACCAGGAGGACACTAGATGAGTTGCACCAAGTGGATTCTCAAGCTCACAATAACCATAGGAAACTACTCAATGACAGATGATTTATTTGTGGTGGACATACCAGACACCAATGTAGTGTTGGGTGTTCAATGGCTTTACTCTATTGGGAAATACATTATTGATCAGAGGACCATGGAGATGGAATTCATAGGCCCAGATGGAAAGAAAGTGGTCCTACGAGCCATGCACCAATACCACCGTAGATTGTGTCATCGCCCAGCATGGAGGCAGTTATGAGGCATGGTGATATAGAGTGGGTTGTAGAGTGTTTTATTTCTGACAGAGAGCCACCTGATCTTCTACAGCAGCTTCCAGAGGATTTACAGGTACTACTCTGCAAACATCATAAAGTATTTAGTGACATTCCTATTGGAATTCCACCTGATGGAGGTTTTGAGAATATCATAGAGCTAGAAGAGGGGGTTCAAGCAGTTATCACAAACCCTTATCGACACCCTAAAGTTTACAAGGATGAGATTGAAAAAAACCATTAAATAATTATTGAAAAAGGGCCACATTCGCCCTAGTTCCATCCCATTTGCCTCTTTCGTTGTCTTAGTCAAGAATAAGGACGGTACTCTGCAAATGTGTATTGACTACAAGGCCCTAAACAAGAAGACAATCAAGAATCGGTACCCCATACCCAGGATCAATGAATTAATGGATGAGCTCAAAGGAGCCAAATTTTTCTCAAAGATTGATCTTCAATCAAGGTATCATCAGATCAAGGTACGAGAGAAGGACGTACCTAAAACAACCTTTAGATGCCACTATGGGCATTATGAATTTCTGGCCATGCCATTCGGGCTAACTAACACCCCTGCCACTTTCCAGTCGTGCATGAATCATGTGTTCAATAAGCAGTTGAGGAAGTTCTTATTGGTCTTCTTTGATGACATCCTCATATACAGCAAAACATGGGAAGACCATTTGTGACACTTGGATGAAGTACTTAGTATTATAGAGAGTCAACATTTGTATGTGAAGGAATCCAAGTGTGAATTTGGTATGACAGAGATTCTCTGCTTGGGACATGTGATTGGGGAGAATGGGGTACAGGTGCACCAAGAAAAGATCAGGACAATCATTGAGTGGCCAACTCTTAGGAATGTGATAGAACTGAAGAGCTTCCTTGGTCTTTACACTTATTACAGGAAATTTGTTAAGGGATTCTCATAGTTGACATCACCACTGACCGATTTGCACCAAAAAGGGGGCTTTCATTTGGATAGAGGAAGCTCAAGAGACATTCGAGAAAATGAAGCAGGTGATGATTTCATGCCCTATTTTAGAACTCCCAAATTTCACTTAGCCTTTTGTCTTGGAGTGTGATGCTTCGAGAATTGGGATAGGATCGGTATTAATGCAAAATGGTCACCCCATAGCATTTGAGAGCTGCAAACTCCGAGAGTATGAATGGCATTACTCCATATATGACAAAGAGATGTTGGCCATAATGCATGCTTTGACCAAATTCTGGCAGTACCTGATGGGGAACAGGTTCAAGGTAAAGACGGGTCATAATAGCTTGAGGTTTCTCATGGAGAAAAAGGATCTGAGCGAGCGGAAACAAAAATGGATCAGTAAAATCCAAGCCTACGATTTTGAAATTGAGTATGTGAAAGGTAAAAATAATGTGGTTGATGATGCCCTATCTAGGATCTCTCTCTCTCTCATGGAGATTTCAGTGGAATGGAAGGCACTTGTATTGGTATAATACTCCAAAAACATGTTTTCTTGTGAGATACTTGATGGTTGGGTCTCCGATGACAGGTACAGGGTTATTGAAGACATCATATATTATAAGGACCAAATCTATTTAGTACCAGAATCTCAGATGAAGGAAAAAATTATGCATGCAATGCATACTTCTCCTATGGCAGGTCATCTAAGATACTTGAAGACTTATAGACAAATTTTGGAGGGGATCGCTTGGAAGGGTCTCAAGAATGATGTATTGAAGTTTGTACAGGAATGCCATGTATGTCAGCAAAACAAGGTGGAACATACCCACCCAGCAGGATTGCTCCAACCGCTTCCCATTCCTAAACAAAAATAGGAAAGCATTTCGATGGATTTTATCACAGGGATGCCTCTTGTTCATGGGAAAGATTGTATCTACGTGGTGGTTGACAGGCTTACTAAATTCGCCCATTTCTTCACCATATTGTCCAAATAATTTGCAGCGCAAGTAGCGGAATTGTTTTTCAGAGAGGTATTTCGGCTGCATGGACTGCCCAAGACAATTGTCAATGATTAAGACAGGAGATTCATGGGGGGCTTCTGGCAAAAGTTTTTCAGACTTGTAGGAATGGAATTAAGGCCTAGTACCAGTTATCACCCTCAGACTGATGGGAAAACCGAAATTGTGAACAAGTGGATTGAGGGGTATTTGAGAAATTATGTATCAGGGCAACAAAAGGTGTGGATCAAATGGTTGCACTTGGGTGAGAATTGCTATAACACCACTTATCACATGTCGATCAGGATGACACCTTTCAAATATCTATATGGTTATGATGCCACCACCTTTGTGGATTGAGCATTTGGGGACAGCCAGGCACCCAAAGCCAAAGATTGGAAGCAGGAGAGTTAGGACATCTTGTGAACTCTCAAAGATAACCTACAAATGGCATAGAATCAACGGAAGATGTATGCCAACAAGCATATAGTGGAGTGCAGTTTTGAGGTGGGATACTTGGTATATCGCCGCTTGCATCCATGTAAGAAATCATCCTTGAAAATGAAAGGGGTAGAGAAATTGAAGCCACAATTCTATGGTCCCTACAAGATTTTGAGGCAAGTCAGGGAGGCATCTTATGAGTTAGAGCTTCCAGAGGGGTGTAAGATACAAAATGTCTTTCATGTTTCATGCCTCAAGAAGCCAGTGGGACAGCATGTTGTCATTTCTACAGAGATGCCACTATTGGATGAGGAGGGGCAGTTGATTCTAATTCCAGAGAAGGTGTTGGAGACCAGAGAGCATAAATTAAGGAACAGGAGCATTAAATAGTACCTGATCAAATGGAAAAATCTACCTATCGAGGATGCTACTTGGGAAGGAGAGCAGATATTGCAACATCCTGGATTACAGTTGCTTGAGGAAAATCAATCTCTAGCGGGGAGGACTGTAATGTCCCCATTGGCCTCGGAAGCATAAGGAATGGTTATGCTATGCTAAATTGGTTCACGTAGGCTAAGTCGGAAAAGTTACCTAGGTAACTCAACTTTTGCCTAGGAAATGACTTTATAAAGTGAAAAAGGGAAAAGGGGGGTCATGGGTCTTAGGCAAAATAAAGTCACTTAAAAATTATAAAGTGTGCAAGCATAAAGTGACTTTAAAATAAAATTAAAAAGTAAAGTGAGCGGGAAATAACTCTATGAAGAAATAAAAAAGGAGGCTCCCCTCATTCTTGCATTTGTTCATTAATAAAATATATTTGGAGAGTTTTCTAGGTTTTCTTGGAAACCCTTGCTTTTATCTCTGGTTTCGGTGTTGCAACAATACACCCTAGTCAGATTTAAGGATAGGATCATCTCATATTTCGTCATTGGACTTATTGCTACCTAGTTTCATCTCCTTGCAGTTGATTTCTTGAGTTGGTGGCCGAATTCCCTTGTGTGGCGGATGAGTTGGGAAACATAGGGGTCGATTTACTTCAAGGAGGCTGGAATCCCTGCATGGAGACTGAATATCCTCATCCCGGGTGCATTCTACAATAGTTGGGAAAATATTCTTGTGGGAGGACAAAGTTATAGTGTGGAAAGTGAGCCCCTTTGTGGCTGTTGATACCTCTTTAAATCTGGCGAGTTTCTTGCTGAACTGAACCACATCATTCATGGGTGTGTCTTCCCCTGTTTGGGCGCAACAACTTCATATTGGTGGATCGATTTGGTAGTGGGAGACTGTGTGTATCAGCGCAGGCCCATAATCTCTATTGGGTGGCGCTTTACCTCAAATTTGGGCAGATTTATACACAAGAAAAGATTGTTGCTAACTAAAGACCGATATTTATCTCAAAGTTGGGTGCATTTACTCTCATTTCTTAGTGTGGAAAATTGTTGTTATCATCGTGGGACGTGCACCAACAGTTATTCTGGGCACTTTCTAGGGTGGTTTCTCCCTTCATTTGTTGCGGTGAATATTTATATTTGAAGTGTTCCTTAGAGAGGCCGAACCTCTAGTCCATGGTGTCTATTATATGCTGAGAAAAACTTCTATCTAGGTTCTATTTAGCTATCACAGTCTATTATATTGATTTGTTGAGGTTATAAACTAGATTATCATTAGAAACTTGCTTATGTAACTGTTGGGATAGTTATGTGTGATCATCTTGATTAATAAATAAAACAACATCAAGTATTTCTATCACTTTTTCTTTACAGTAGCATATTCAGTGATTGTCTTTATGGGAAATTACACATGAATAGTTAAGAGATCTCTCCATTGTAAGAGCTATAAGAAAATTGCACCTACAGCAGCTGATATACAAACTGTTTGATGAAATAACACCATGACAACTCATCTTAAAACTCAGAAAACTTACCTCAAACTCTAGGGAATAATGAGTTGGGAATATTACAAGGTATCATGTGACATAGTAGAGATGCATGCTTGTCACGTACTACTTAGAATACCATGGTTGTTTGACATAAAAAATTCCATGATGAGAGGAAGAATCCTTGTGAATTTTTTAAGGATGGAAAACGATACAGATTGGATCCAATGGTGGAGACTAAGTTGAGTGGTAATGATAGCAAGGAAAAAGATAACATACATGTTTGCAACAACAGTCGCATTATGTTGTGTTTAGCTAAGGAATTCTTGAGAGAATAGAAGAGGAATCATTTATCTTTGGCCTTAGTACCAAGAGAAGTTTTGGAGATTGGAAAAATCGATCTTGTGCCATTGGAAATTCAATATTTTCTTAATGAATTTAAGGATATTGTTGGAGATGATATACCAGCAGGTTTACCTCCCTTGAGAAGTATATCACATCAAATTGATTTGATATCGGGGTCAAGTCTATTGAATAAATCTCCTTATCAGATGACTCCAGTAGAGAGTGGGGAAGTAAATAAGAAGGTGCAAGAGTTGCTTGATAGAGGATTGATCAAAGAGAGTTTGACTCTATGTGTTGTACCTACAGTTTTGACACCCAAGAAAGGAGGTGAATGAAGAATGTGTATTGATTCATGAGCTATTAATAATATTACTATCAAGTACAAATTTCCTTTACCAAGGATGGATGACCTCATAGATTGTTTGAGTGGGATCAAGTACTTTTCAAAGATTTATTTGAAGAGTGGTTACCATCGGATTTAGATAAGGGAAGGTGATGAATGGAAGACATCGTTCAAGACAAACGATGGGTTGTTTGAATGGTTAGTTATGCCATTTTGACTAACCAATGTGCCCAACAGTTTCATGAGAGTTATGAATGAAGTTTGAAAACCATTTTTAGGTATGTTTGTTGGTGTGTACTTAGATAACACTTCGATTGTCAGAAAGACCAAAGAAGAACACCTAGATCATGTGAGAAAGGTGTTACAGTGGTTGTGATAAGAGAAATTGTTGATCAATTTGAAGAAATGTACATTTTTTAAGGAAGAGTTAGTATACTTGGGATTTGTGATTTCCAAGGAAGGTTTGAAGATGGATTCTGAAAATTTTAAGGCTGTTTTGGAGTGGCCAACACGTAAGTGTATGTTTGATGTGAGAGGTTTCCATGGTTTGGAAAGATTCTATAGGAAGTTTATCAGAAAGTTCAGTGAGATTTTTGCACCACTTACTAAATGCATGAAGAAGGGAAATTTTAAGTGGACAGTAGTAGCCAGAAATTCATTTGAATATTTTAACAAAAAGGTAATTGAACAACCAATTTTAGAACTTCCAAATTTCAACAAAGTGTTTCAAGTGGACTGTGATGCAAGTGGTTCAACAATTGGAGCAGTTTTGAGCCAAGAAGGAAGACCGATTGTGTTCTTTAGCATGCTAAAATTGAATGACGCTAAGAAGAAGTACTTTTATGCTATTGTACAAGCCTTGAAGAAATGGTGAAATCACTTGTTACCAAAGGAGTTTGTCCTATTTACCGATTATAAGGCGTTGCAGTACATCAATATTCAGGGCAAGTTAAATCAAAATCATTCCAAATGGGTAGAATTTTTGCCAAGTTACTTGTTTGTTTTGAAACACAGGTCTGGAAAGTCGAATAGAGTTGCAGATGCATTGAGTTGAAGGATAATGTTGTTGAATACCTTGTCAATTGAAGTTATTAGCTTGGAATGTATGAAATAATTGTATGCAGAAGATGTAGGCTTTGCAGAGGCTTGGAAAGCATGAAAATCACCTTGGAGCATTGATAAAACACCATAATTGGATTTTCATCTTCAAGAACCAAGGTTTGCACATTCCACATAGCTCATTGCAGTTGAACCATATTATAGAGTTGCATAGCAGAGGTTTAGGTGGACATTTTGGCATTGATTACCATGACATTGGTGAGGGAAAGACACTTTTGGCCTAGCATCAACAAGGATGTTAAGAATTTTGTTTTTTGCTACAAAATTTGTCAACTAACCAAAGGAAGGAGTCAAAACATAGGATTGTATACACCACTACCGGTACCCGAGAGGCCTTGGGAAGATATAAGTATGGACTTTGTTTTGGGACTACCTAGAATGTAGAGAAGTCATGAATCTGTGATGGTTGTAGTGGATATATTTTTGAAGATGGCACATTACATACCATGCAAGAAAACCATTGATGTTAGTAAAGTTGTTGTTTTATTTTTCAAAGAGATTGTGAGATTACATGAGCTACCAAGAAGTATCACTTTTGACAAGGATACAATATTTCTTGGGCATTTTTGGAGGATACTTTGTAAAAATATGGGTTCCAAATTGGTGTACAATTCTGCATATCATCCTCAAACGGATGGACAGATCGAGGTGGTGAACCAAAGTCTTAGAAAATTGTTAAGGAGTTTGAGTGGTGAGAAGCCAAGACAATGGGATTTGATCTTGGCACTGGTTGAATTTTCTTATAACGATTTTATTAACATATATGTAGGAAAGAGTCCATTTCATATTGTTTATGGCATGTCACTAAAAGGAGTTGTTGATTTGCTTAAGTTTCCCAATATGGGGGACACAAGGAGTGTTGATGCAAGTGAATTTGTAGAGAGCATGCAAGAAATGCATGAGAAGGTTAAGAGAAAGCTACAATAGAGTAATACCAAGTGTAAATAAGGAGTAGATATACTAAGAAGATGAATTGTTTTTTAAGAAGGAGAGTTGGTAATGGTGCACTTGAGGAAGGAAAGATTTCCCAATGGTATGTATAGTAATCTTAACTACAAGAAAGTTGGGCCATGAATTGGAGTGCATGCAAGGATTTCTGTCCTTTGATGGATCTATGCTTGCATCCACATGAACTAGGGCTCATGTTTTTATTGGCAAGTATGTCTGATGCAAGAGCACCTTTGGCCTCAAACAATCTACATCAACCGAAAAATATTTCAATTCAAGCTAATAAATCATAGGGAGGAATAACTGTCAAATTCCTATTGTTGTAACATGTTTTGTTGTAACAGTTGCCACAACATTGTGTTGAAACAGTTGTTGCAACACATGTTGTAACAATTGTTGCAACACATGCTATAACAGTTGTTGCAACATTGTGTTGTAACATGTTGTTGCAACACTCGTGAGACATATTTAGAGGCTACGAGTTATGCATTTTTAACTCCACGTATATTGTAAGAGGCTCATGATAAGTGGTTGGTCGAATAATTGTGGTAAAATGAATCGTTTAAGTTGCCACAGTAGTTTAAATTTTGTCAACTCACCATTTGGAAAATGGTTTTTGGGAAGGTAGATTGTGTAAATACCCAGGGGGAGAAATAAGGAACAATTGGGGAAGTTGAATGGTCTAAACATTTAAACTGCTAGGAAACAAAAAGATAAAGGGGAAAAAGAAAATAGAGCAGGGGGTTTAGATCACCAGAGGTTCAACAAAATATGACTTCATTCCGCACAGGAAGAAATAGAAAAGAGAAGAGACAACAGAAGGGTCAGAAACAGAGGAGAGAACCATACCAGATTCATCTGAGATGTAATAAGTCTATAAATGAATTTCCATTTTGACTAACAAAGATATTTTTGTTCTCATCCATTAGTTTTGTTTCTTATTTTCTTTTCCTGTAGCAGTAAAATTCCTCGTGGCATTCTTTAATTGTTAGTTGCTATTAAATATTAGTATGTTGCTAGATGAGTACTTTGTGCACAGACGTCTGGTTTTTGTAAGGATTGATTGTAAAATCTAGGGTGACTGCGTCAATCTTCCAAGAGTCATATTGATAAAGGGGTTGATGAAAGCTCCACCCCTAATCCCTTGATCCAAATGGATCCACGAAGGCCTAAAAATCAAATTTCTCGTAATCGGACGAAACTAGTGCCATTGTGTCGAGCTCATCGCATCGATTCTGACCATATTTTTTTTTCTGAAAATTGACATCGTATGCAAAACTTATCGCGTTCTGATCGATTTCCCAAACAGGCAAAAAAAGTCAATTCAACAGTCCACAAGCCGTACTGCTAACGTCATGATGATGTTGGCAGGGACACGTGGTATCACCCGAGGGTGATATGTGGCAGCGAGATTTGTCATTTTCAGGATGAGTTGGCACAGTATGGATTTTGATACGTGGCATTGTACAGAAGTGACACATGGTTGTACGGACGCTGATGTGGCAACAAGTGGAAAACTCTGGATACGACATGTGGTTGTATGGATGTGACGTGGCACCAATGGAATCATGACATGTGGCTGGTATGATAGTGACGTGGCATCATCTGACTAAGACATGTGGTAGGTATGGCAGTGGCGTGGCAGGTACGACAGTGATGTGGCACTATTGACTATGTAGTTGACTATGTTGGTGACTAGACTGTACGATGCAATCACAAGGTGACACATGGCCTAATCAGAGGGTGCCACATGGCACCCCAAATTTGGCCAATGTTAGCTAGGCCAAAAATTTGTTACACTCTGCAGGATTTGAGCTTGAGAGCTCTAGGCATTCCAGCGACCCCACCAAACTCGCCAATTGTTTGGGCTACGTGTTACTTGTTTTGACAAGTGAAAAGAATTATATTTAATTTGGTAGTCGATGGAAGTTGGGGGATAATCCTCGGTCAACGGGGGCTACCCATCGACCAGAGCCACCTTTCTGTGCGACGAGGACCATAACCAGGATCTCATGGAGGATAAGGCGCCAGCCCGTGGCCACATGGCCTTTCATGTGACCACCAGCAGAGAACCCGAGGGCCGAGGGATAGAAGCGCTTAGCGCAAGGCCACATGGCGGGTGCATATGACTAGGGGGCCTAGAAAAAGGGTGGCGCACCCAAATATTTTCCAAATGTGGGTTTTTTAACCTATAGTTTTGATTTAATGTTGATTTTAGCCTGATATTAATGGATTTTTCCCATTTTTGGGGGATCTGGAGCCCTTTTTTAGGCTAAATATTAAGGGGGATTTGGGAAGAGAACCACAAATCAGATCCTACATAAAACATAGGTTTTTGACAGCATGAAGAGGTTCAAAAACAGTAGAATGTTGAAGATTTTGGAAGCTTATGCCATTTTTATGCAAGGAAGCCATTGAAGAAGCGAACTTTGGAGGCCATTTTTGGGAGCTATGCTCAACCTTTTTAACTGTCGTCAGTTGTGTTGGATTATTGAGGTCAATCAGAACATAGCTAGAGTGGTTTCTAATCCATTTGAGATACTTCTGATGTAATTTTGCAGCATTGAATATTAATAAGAAAGCCTTCCCCACTCAGACAAAGGCCCAAAAACATAGGCAATCTTGTTGAACTATGTTAATAATATTTGAGTTATGGTTTGTTGTTCTTAATGTTCACATTATGTTATGTATTCTTTATTATGGCTGCAACATTATTTCATTAAGATCTCCTTCCTCATTTAATTTTTTGAATGGTAATTTAACACATGCTTAAAACTCAACCAAGTCTTTAAAAGATCATTTTTGGATCAAGTGGCATCAGAGCAGGTTGACAGTTGGTTGTTTGAGTTTGCATCATTACCAGGGAAAATCTAAATCGTGGTGAAGGCGAGCTTGTAGAAGGAGATCCTAATATATTGGATCGAGAAAGAGGGCATCTCAAAGTGAGAAGATGGCATCTGAAGAAGGAATGTCTCAGAACGAGATAGAGTTTCAAAAGACTTTATTCGCCATATCAGAGATGGTAAAGGTCTTATATGATGATTACTTGGAACGGAAGAGGCCTTTTCAAGGGGAATCTTCAAAACAAGACAAAAGAGAAGAAGGAGAGGACCCTCCTAAATATCCTCCTTCACCTCCTTCACCTCCATCATATTCTTCTTCTTCTTCAAGTACATGTCCAACTTCTACCACAAGAAAACATTATCATAAACATATGCATGATATGCCATTACTTAAGCTTGATATAAAATTTGAATTGCCCATGTATAATTAGGAAGTCAATGTTGAGAGTCTTGATAACTGGGTCAGACATATGGAAATTTATTGCAGCATGCAACAAATCAATGACGAGGCAACCCAAATCAAATTGGCATCGCTTCGTCTTCCAGGCACATCACTCATCTGGTGGCAGAGTAAGTTGCAACATGGTACTCAGCAAGTTGGTAATGTATTTCCATCATGGCAAGATTTTATTTTTGCACTTAAAAAGCAGTTTTGTCCTTTGGGTTATAAGGAAAAGGCTTTAATTGAATGGAAAATTCTTAAACTAAGAAAAGGAAAAATAATGCAAGAATACACGGATGAATTTCATAAGATGGCATTAATGTTAAATATTCCATTACATACACAAGAAACTCTTATGAAGTATATAGGAGGTTTACCTGCACATATTTGTAACATTGTATTTATGTTTGGACCTACTAATCCTGATGAGGTTAATGTTCAAGAAACGTATATTGAAGCAGGGAAAACATGAGTTGGTGTATCATGGGAATCGTCTTCAAGGAAAGAAGACAAAAGAAAGGCGAATGTGAAGAGGGAAAATTCAACTTCAGTGAAGGAAGAGAAGCTCTCTTGTAAGCATTGCAAGAAAGAAGGGCATGATGATGACCATTGCTGGAAATTGCACCCAGAGAAGAGACCGAAGTGGTTCAAAGAAAGGAAAGGGAGGCAAACATTTGCAACAACAACATAGCCAATAGACTTGGGGTATGGTTCAGGTGATGAGACCAAAATCACAGCAGTTGGTTTGATAGGTAAAATTGGTGATGGTTTTGATTCAAGAAGTAATTGTTTCAGATAAGGGTCATAATGAAACATACTAAGATCAATACATTGATAGATAGTGGATCTCAATATAACTTAATTTCGGAGAAAGTGGTTAAGAAATTGGGATTAAACACTAAGATGCATCACAAACCCTATTCACTAAATTGGATAAGCAAAGACCATAAATTTCCCATAACAAAGCAATGTATCATAAAGTTTGCAATTACATCTAAGTATGTGGATGAAGTAACATGTGATGTGGTGTTGCTAGAAACATGTGAAATGATCTTAGGTAGCCCTTATTTATATGATCGCAAAGCAATCTTCTACAGGGAACATAATCAATATCACTTTACTAAAGAAGGCAATGAATATGTTTTGCATGCTCATCATATAAAAGCAAATCAATCTCTTGTCACAATGGAACAATTAAAGAAGGCAGCTTATGCAAGCAATACACCTATAATTGTGCCAAGTAAAGCAGTTGATCTTAAGCATGAACACGAGATGGTTGTAGGATGGGACTTCAATAATACTTTGCTTCAAGATAAGTTAATGTCATGCAAGCACAATAAACATATTGTCTCATTTGCAACCATATTTCTGATGTTATCACTGCTAATCTTTTCTACATGGATGGTAGTGGATTCAGTAAGATGTGAACGAGTTCAAGTGGCTAACAATATTCTTTCAGTTTTCATCATTATTATGAAATTGATTATGATGTGACAGGTGCACAAGACATAGTTTAAAGACAAAGGACAAGTGGGGAAGCCTATCCCGCACTTGATGACTAGTTAATACCCTTTTCGAGGACCAAAAGGTCTTAGTGAGGAGGCATGATCCAAAAGGATCCAGGAAGGCCTAAAAATCAAGGTTCTCGAAAGAGGAAGAAACCAAGGCCATTGTTTCGAGATCGTCATGTCGATTCCGGCCATATATTTTTTTCCGAAAATGGACAGCGTATGCGAAAGTTATCGCGTTATGATCGATTTCCCAAACAGGCAAAAAACATTAAAGTCAAGAGTCAACAGGCTGTACTATTGACATCAGCAGTATGTCAGCATGATGTCATGATGACGTCAGTAGGGACATGTGGCAACACCATAGGGTGAC
>JASDQU010587787.1:3447-13476 GCA_032191745.1 Picea mariana | reverse complement strand
TTTTTTAGTGGTGGAATCAAGCACTTAAGATGGTATACAACAAGACATGTATCATAAGCATGGATTTTAGTGTACAACATCAATTTAAATTTTTCTTGGGTTTCCATGCATTATGAAAATTAAATGTGGAAGGGGAAACAAATAGCATAACTATGGTTCTAGTTTTGGGTTCGATACCCTATATACTACATTTCTTTTCCATGTCTTTTTATGCACAACAAAGAACAAATAAGAGTTTAAAAGCATTTTTGGGGAATGAGTTTCTTGTCAAAAAAGAGGGGTTTCTATTATGTGTGTGACCCACCAGTGGTATACTCTATTATGTTTTCTACATATAAAGACAAATTTGAGGCATGTCTTGGTCCCTTGTTCCCTGTGCATATTACAAAGTATTATATACTCATGTTTAAGATTATATAATTCCATTTCTATCTTCGATTTCACATATTAAAGGGGGTATTTTAAAATATAATGAAAAAAGAGTTTAAATTAAGCCCCTTGTGACCTGGAGCGAACTCCAAAAGCATAAAACATAAGCGCGTGAACACTAAATAATAAAATTTATAGCACCTAGATCAAATGGTTGATATGAAATGTAATCAACGGATGTGATAGCTCTCAGAAACTAAATCTGAATAATTATTAATGGAGTTAAAACTCCTGATAGCACCAAACTACTTGAAGTGTACATGGCGTCATATGATTGTTGTCGGGAGGAAAGGTAAATCCTAAAAAAATGCTTACTAACATCCCGGTACACTAGTGATTTGACGTCACATCACTACCTACCAATATATTTCGGTAATTGAAAAAATTAAATACACCGGCACATGTCAAACTATGATCGAATTATCTTCTGATGCGCGCATTTCCATATCACGATTTAATTATATTCTTTAATTGATCCTGATTTAGGAAAGGGATGAACTGATTAACAGACTGAATACAATAAACACAGAGATATGAAGAACAACACAGATATTCAATGAAAAATATCTTCTATTGAATAAATGAAATAGGCTGAAACTGTAAAACTACATAATTGAAACACTTGCTCGAATGGTGGTAGTTATCTCTGAGAAGAGATGTGGCTGCTACACGCATTCGTATGAGAAGAATGATTACAATGAAGCTCTAGAGGCCTTTTTGATATTACTCATGAATTCCAAAACCCTAGACATCCAAAAACCTAACCCTGGAAGGCGAAACGCCAAAAGTCATGTGGGCCCCTATGGGTAAGTTGGTACCTCAACTTCCCGAGGTCGTAACTTTTGTATACGACCTTTGTTTTAGGCGCATGACAGCCCATTGGAAAGGTCTTTCAGAGAGCTACACATTATGTTGTCAAACTCTAACTTTGTCTACAGTTTGACTGTGGTGAACCAAAAAAAACATTGTTTAAGGCTCCAAAATGGCTCTGGAAGTACAAAAAGATGTGTTGACATGAAAACATACAAAATAAGTCAGGTGTATTAGTTGAGAGACCACTAGTATCCACCTGGAAGACGTGTAGGGCTTTAGACAACCCCAGAAGTGTAGAAACCACAATTACAAAAAGTACAGAAGAACGTGTTGAACTAAAAATGGACAAGAGGAGCTAGTTGGAATAGGTGGGTGGCCACCAATATCCACTTGGATCAATCCTCCCCCCTTAGGAAGCAATGCTCTCAACTGTGTTGATTTCCCCCATCAGGTGAGGAAACTTCTACTGGATTTGGCCCTGGGTGAGCCACTTTCCTTGGTGTAGGACCTGTCGTGCCTTGACAACCCGATAAAGTTGGATCCTTTGTTGGTGAGTGCCCTTGACCTGTGTGTCCATTATCTGATCAGTGGATGTTTGTTCCATGCAGTCAAGGTTGATATTTTTTGGTGTCATCTGTTCCGCAAACACTGAGGTGTCCAATAATGGTGGAAAATATGCCTAAAGGAGGTACACATTGAACACTAGGTGCAGGCCAAGGAAGGGTGGAGCGTTGAGCTCAAAAGCATTGCTAGCCATAGCCTTGTTGACAGTGTAAGGCCCATAGCGAAGTGGGCAGAGCTTCCGATGGGGCCCTGTGAGACGCTCCTTCTGCAAATGTAACCAGAATTTGTCTCCAACCTGAAACTTGTACGGTACCATGTGTTGATTATAGCATTGCTTGTACTTAGAATTGGATTTCAGCAAAATATCCTAAACCTGTTGGCGTATGTGTTGAATCCGCTCAATGAATCTGGTGGCTTTGTCTGTCTCAGACTGAATATGGGAAGAGTCTATCTGTGTGGTGGCAAGAGGTAGTGCAAAATCAAAGGGACCTAAGGGTTGGAATCCCAGCCCCACCTAAAATGGGCTATGGTCGGTGGAGCTATGGAGAGCCCTGTTGTAACTCTTTTGAACATAGGGGACACTCGCATCCCATGTACGTTGATGCTTAGAGTTGTACATGCGCAAGATGTGCACAATCATTTGATTGACGACCTTTGTTTGGCCATCTGTTTGGGGGTGGAAAGTAGTGGATTTAGTGAGCTTTGTGTCCAACAGTGACCAGAGACTGGACCAAAATGTGCTAAGGAACTTGTTCTCTCGGTCGGAGATGATGGTCTGTGGTATCCCAAAATGGACCCACACTCGTTTGAAGAAGATCTTGGCAGTATATGTCGTTGTGATATTCTTCTTGTAGGCTGTGAGGATGGTAATCTTCGAAAACTGATCAACGACCACAAATAAACAATCATTGCCTTGCTTGGTGGACTGAAGGCCAGACATGTAATCCATCGAAATGGATTCCCAAAGCTTCACGGGAGTAGGAAGAGGGGTGTATAAGACTTTCTTCTTGATGGTTGTCTTGTAAATGGCATAGGCAGTGCAAGATCTGATATACTTGATGACGTCCTAACGAAGTTTTGGCTAATAAAAATGTTTCTGAAGAATGGTCACAGTTTTCTCCACGCCAAAATGTCATGTCATCTGACTATAGTGGGCTTCCCAAATCAGCTTTGCACGCTCGCTTGTAGGAACACAGAGATGGCCCAGATGGCATAATAGTCCATCCTGAATGTGAAAATCAGTGACAGTCGCGCTGTACCCAAGAGCTAATAGGTGGTGGCGAAGTCCAGATCTAGCTGATAAAGTTGGGGCCACTCAGATGCCTCATGTCCACAGGAATGGAGCACAATGGTGGGGGTATCCATGGGAGGTCGACTGAGGCAGTCAGTGACGCGATTTGAGATCCTTGTCTTATACTTGATGTTGAGATGGAACTATTGTAGTTAGGTGGACCACTTCTAATGACAGTCGTTCTGCAATTTCCCCTGTGTCTGTATGAACTGCAGAGGCTTGTGATCAGTGTGGATTATCATCTCCATTCCCAGAATGTAATGTTTCCATTGACGACAAGCTTGTACAATGGAATACATTTCCTTGTCATAGGTGGGGTATTTTTAGACAGTATCTGAGAGTGTCTCACTATGGTATGCAACTGGATGATCGTGGTCGGGGTTGGCCAGTCATGGATGACTTGGATCTTAAATGGATCAACATGTACCCCATGCTCATCAACAATGTAGCCCAAGTATTGGACAATGTTCATTCCAAAAGAGCATTTTTCAAAGTTGCCATATAGCTTGTGCTACCGCAGAGTGCTCAAAACCTGTTGAATATGCCGCATGTGCTCCTCCCAAGTTCTGTTGAAGATGAGGATGTCATCCAAATATTCCACCACAAAAGAGTTGGTGAAGGGTCTCAATACATCATCCATCAACCTCATGAAAGTGGTTGGTGCATTTTTTAAGCTAAAGGGCATGACCAGCCATTCGAAGAGACCTTCTTTATATTTGAAGGTTGTCTTCCATAAATCAGTTGGTTCGATGGGAACTTGGTGGTAGACAGACTTTAGGTCAATCTTGTTGAAGAACTTTTCCCCCTTGAGTTTGTCAAGAAGGTCATCAATCCTAGGAATTGGGTACAGGTTCCTAACTATGATTTTGTTTAAGGCTCTGTATTCAATGCAGAGTTACCAAGTCTCATCCTTCTTCTGCACCAGTACAATCGGGCTTTCGCAAGGGGAGGAGTTGAGTCTAATGTTCCCCTTTTGAAGAAGCTCTTGGATCTAAAGCCTGATTTCTTCATTTTCCATCAGCGAGCAACAATAGACTGGTCCATTAGGTAGATGTGCAACGTGGGTCAGATCAATTGGATACTTGACTTGGCAATGTGTCGGTACCACGGTGGGTGAAGAGAAGATGTATCTATATTCTTCCACGATCATGTTCTCAATTATGCGACATGTTGCTCTTTGTGAGCCAAATATTCTCGAAATACTTGACCCTCCTATGTTCTCTGAATTTTGAGGGGGATTACTATGGACGTATCGATCTTCGCGCTGTGAACCGCAATGGAAAATAAAATAAGGATTGGATGGGTGAGAAATTGTATCATCCCCATCTTATAATAACGTATAAAAAAAATTATGCTTTAGGCTTGCATTTTAGAGGACATAATGGGCAATTCTTATCCAGGCCACAAGGAGCAAGATACTTATGATTTGGTTTCCATATCTCTTTGTGTGATACAATGCTACCTTTGGTCTTTGATAGAAGGATAAATGGTTATAATATAAAACTACAAAGTTGTGCTTACTCTCAGAGTTTTCATGGATTTACTAAAGTAAATTAGTATTTACTTCATTAAAGATTAATACATTGAGGGCAACTCCATATGCCATGAGGGACAATTTTTAGTGGTGGAATCAAGTACTTAAGATGGTATACAATGGGACATGTATCATAAGCATGGATTTTAGTGTACAACAACAATTTAAATTTTTCTTGGGTTTCAATGCATTATGAAAATTAAATGTGGAAAGGGAAACAAAAAGCATAACTATGGTTCTAGTTTTGGGTTCGATACCCTATATACTACATTTCTTTTCCATGTCTTTTTACGCACAACAAAGAACAAATAAGAATTTAAAATCATTTTTGGGGAATGAGTTTCTTGTCAAAAAAGAGGGGTTTCTATTATGTGTGTGACCCACCAGTGGTATACTCTATTATGTTTTCTACATATAAAGACAAATTTGAGGCATGTCTTGGTCCCTTGTTCCCTATGCATATTACAAAGTATTATATACCGATGTTTAATATTATATAATTTCATTTCTATCTTCGATTCCACATATTAAAGGGGGGTATTTTAAAATATAATGAAAAAAAGAGTTTAAATTAAGCCCCTTGTGACCTGGAGCGAAGTCCAAAAGCATAAAACATAAAGGCGTGAACGCTAAATAATAAAAGTTATAGCACCTAGATCAAATGGTTGATATGAAATGTAATCAACGGATGTGATAGCTCTCAAAAACTAAATATGAATAATTATTAATGGAGTTAAAACTCTTGATACCACCAAACTGCTTGAAGTGTACATGGCATCATATGATTGTTGTCGGGAGGAAAGGTAAATCCTAAAAAATTGATTACTAACATCCTGGTACACTAGTGATTTGATGTCACATCACTACCTGCCAATATATTTCGGTAATTGAAAAAATTAAATACACTGGCACATGTCAGACTATGATCGAATTGTCTTTTGATGCGCGCATTTCCAGATCACAATTTAATTATATTGTTTAATTGATCCGAATTTAGTAGAGGAATGAACTGATTAACAGACTGAGTACAATAAACACGGAGATATGAAGAACAACATAGATATTCAATGAACAATATCTTCTATTGAATAAATGAAATAGGCTGAAACTATAAAACTACATAATTGAAACACTTGCTCGAATGGTGGTAGTTATCTCTGAGAAGAGATGTGGCTGCTACGCGCATTCGTCTGAGCAGAATGATTACAATGAAGCTCTAGAGGCCTTTTTGATATTACTCATGAATTCCAAAACCCTAGACATCCAAAAACCTAACCCTGGGAAGTGAAACGCCAAAAGTCATGTGGGCCCCTATGGGTAAGTTGGTACCTCAACTTCCCGAGGTAATAACTTTTGCATACGACCTTCGTTTTAGGCACATGATAGCCCATTGGAAAGGTGTTTCAGAGAGCTATACATTATGTTGTCAAACTCTAACTTTGTCTACAGTTTGACTGTGGCGAGCCAAAAAAAACATTGTTTAGGGCTCGAAAAATGGCCTCGGAAGTACAACAAGATGTGTTGACATGAAAACATAAAAAATAAGCCAGTTGTATTAGTTTAGAGGCCACCAGTATCCACTTGGAAGACGTGTAGGGCTTTAGACAACCCCAAAAGTGTAGAACCCACAATTACAAAGAAGTACAGAAGAATGTGTTGAACTAAAAACGGACAAGAGCAGCCAATTGGAATAGGTGGGTGGCCACCAATATCCACTTGGATCAATCCTCCCCGCTTATGAAGCAATGCTCTCCATTGCGTTGATTTCCCCCATCAGGTGAGGAAACTTATGCTGGATTTGGCCCYAKGTGAGGAACTTTCCTTRGTGTAGGACCTGTCGTGCCTTGAMAACCCAATAAAGTTGGATACTTTGTTGGYGAGTGCCCTTGACCTATGTGTCCACTATCTGATCATTRGATGCTTGTTCCATGCAATCAAGGTTGATMTTTTTTGGTGTCATMTGTTCYGCAAACTCTGAGGTGTCCAATAATGGTGGAAAATATTGTTGAAGGAGGTCCACATTGAACACTAGGTGCAGGCCAAGGAAGGGTGGAGCGTTGAGCTCAAAAGCATTGCTACTCATAGCCTTGTTGATAGTGTAAGGCCCATAGAGAAATGGGTAGAGATTCCGATGGGGCCCTGTGAGATGCTCCTTCTGCAAATGTAACCAAAATTTGTCTCCAAACTGAAACTTGTGCGGTACCTTGTGTTGATCATGGCATTGCTTGTACTTAGAATTGGATTTCAGCAAAATATCCTAAACCTGTTGGCAAATGTGTTGAATCCGCTCAAAGAATCTGGTGGCTTTATCGGTCTCAGACTGAATATGGGAAAAGTTTGTCTGTGTGGTGGCAAGAGGTAGTGAAAAATCAATGGGACCTAAGGGTTGGAATCCCAACCCCACCTAAAATGGGCTATGGTCGGTGGAGCTATGGAGAGCCCTATTGTAACTCTGTTGAACATAGGGGAGACTCTCATCCCATGTACATCGATGCTTAGAGTTTTACATGCGTAGGATATGCACAATCATCTGATTGACGACCTTTGTTTGGCCATCTGTTTGGGGGTGGAAAGCAATGGATTTAGTGAGCTTTGTATCCAACAGTGACTAGAGACTTGACCACAATGCGCTAAGGAACTTGCTCTCCCAGTCGGAGATGATGGTCTGTGGTATCCCAAAATGGACCCACACTCGTTCAAAGAAGAGCTTGGCAGTATCTGTCACTGTGATATTCTTCTTCCAGGCTGTGAGGATGGCCATCTTCGAAAACCGATCAACGACCACAAATACACAGTCATTGCCTTGTTTGGTGGATGGAAGGCCAGACATGTAATCCATCGAGATGGATTCCCAAGGATTCTCAAGAGTAGGAAGAGGGGTGTATAAGCCTTTCTTCTTGATGGTTGTCTTGTAAATGGCATAGGCAATGCAAGATCTGATATATTTGCTGACGTCCTGACGAAGTTTTGGCCAATAAAAATGTTTCTGAAGAACGACCACAGCTTTCTCCACGCCGAAATCTCCTGCCATCTGACTATAGTGGGCTTCCCAAATCATCTTTGCATGCTCGCTTGTAGGAACACAGAGGTGGCCCAAATGGCATAATAGTCCATCCTAAATGTGAAAATTGGTGACAGTCGCGCCTGTACCCAAGAGCTGATAGGTGGTGGTGAAGTCCAGATCTTGTTGATAAAGTTGGGGCCACTCAGATGCCTCATGTCCACAGGAATGGAGCACAATGGTGAGGGTATCCACGGGAGGTCGACTAAGTCAGTCAGCGACATGATTTGAGATCCTTGTCTTATACTTGATGTTGAGATGGAACTGTTGCAGGTAGGTGGGCCACTTCATTTGGTGGTCGTTCTGCAATTTCCCCTGTGTCTGTATGAACTGCAGAGGCTTGTGATCAGTGTGGATGATCGTCTCCATTCCCCAAATGTAATGTTTCCATTGACGACGGGCTTGTACAATGGAATGTGTTTCCTTGTCATAGGAGGGCTATTTTTAGACAATATCTAAGAGTGTCTCACTATGGTATGCCACCGGATGACCGTGGTCGGGGTTGGCCAGTCACGGATGACTTGGATCTTAAATGGATCAACATGTACCCCATGCTAATCAACAATGTAGCCCAAGTATTGGACCATGTTCATTCCAAAAGAGCAATTTTCTAAGTTTGCATATAGCTTGTGCTGCCGCAGAGTGATCAAAACCTGTTGAATATGCCGCATGTGCTCCTCCCAAGCTCTGTTGAAGATGAGGATGTCATCCAAATATACCACCACAAAAGAGTTGGTGAAGGATCTCAATACATCATCCATCAACCTCATGAAAGTGGTTGGTGCATTTTTTAAGCTAAAGGGCATGACCAGCCATTTGAAGAGACCTTCTTTAGATTTGAAGGTTGTCTTCCATAAATCAGTTGGCTCAATGGGAACTTGGTGGTAGCCATACATTAGGTCAATCTTGTTGAAGAAATTTCCCCCCTTGAGTTGGTCAAGAAGGTCATCAATCCTAGGAATTGGGTACAGGTTCCTGAATGTGATTTTGTTTAAGGCTTTGTATTCAATGCAAAGTCGCCAAGTCTCGTCCTTCTTCTGCACCAGTACAATTGGGCTTCCGCAAGGGGAGGAGTTGGGTCTGATGTGCCCCTTTTGAAGAAGCTCTTGGATCTAACGCCTGATTTCTTCATTTTCCATCAACAACCGATGATAGACTGGTCCATTAGGTAGAGGTGCATAGTGGGTTAGATCAATTGGATCCTTGACTTGGCAGTGTATCGATACCACAGTGGGTGAAGAGAAAATGTATATGTATTCTTCCACGATCATGTTCTCAACTATGCGACATGTTGCTCTTTGTGAGACAAATATTCTGGAAATACTTGACCCTCCTATGTTCTCCTAATTTTAGGGGGGATTACTGTGGACGTGGTGAGCTTCGTGCCATGAACCACAATGGAAAAAAAAATAAGGATTGGATGGGTGAGAAATTGTATCATCCCCATCTTATAATAAGGTATAAAAAAATTATGCTTTGGGCTTGCATTTTAGAGGACATAGTGGGCAATTATTATCCAGGCCACAAGGAGCAAGCTACTTATGATTTGGTTGCCATATCTCTTTGTGTAATACAATGCTACCTTTGGTCTTTGATAGAAGGATAAATGGTTATAATATAAAACTACAAAGTTGTGCTTACTCTCAGAGTTTTCATGGATTTACTAAAGTAAATTAGTATTTACTTCATTAAAGTTTAACACATTGAGGGCAACTCCATATGCCATGAGGGACAATTTTTACTGGTGGAATCAAGCACTTAAGATGGTATACAACGGGACATGTATCATAAGCATGGATTTTAGTGTACAACATCAATTTAAATTTTCTTGGGTTTCCATGCATTATGAAAATTAAATGTGGAAGGGGAAAGAAAAAGCATAACTATGGTTCTAGTTTTGGGTTCGATACCCTATATACTACATTTCTTTTCCATGTCTTTTTACGCACAACAAAGAACAAATAAGAGTTTAAAATCATTTTTGGGGAATGAGTTTCTTTTCAAAACAAAAGGGTTTCTATTATGTGTGTGTCCCGCCAGTGGTATACTCTATTATGTTTTCTACATATAAAGACAAATTTGAGGCATGTCTTGGTCCCTTGTTCCCTATGCATATTACAAAGTATTATATACTCATGTTTAATATTATCTAATTCCATTTCTATCTTCGATTTCACATATTAAAGGGGGGTATTTTAAAATATAATGAGAAAAGAGTTTAAATTAAGCCCCTTGTGACGTGCAGCGAATTCCAAAAGCATAAAACATAAAGGCGTGAACGCTAAATAATAAAAGTTATAGCACCTAGATCAAATGGTTGATATGAAATGTAATCAA